>JARKHS020006384.1:0-41828 GCA_030143305.2 Amblyomma americanum | reverse complement strand
GAAAAAGAAGCAGCGTATGGATAGTATTCACCTGAAGCAAGGCGTTGAGCACATACCTAAATATCTACCACAAACATTACCACCTGTGCCACCCCCAACAGAAGAAGAGCTGAAGACAATTCACAGTAAACTTGCGGATGCTGGTGCTACACCAGCATTCTTCATGCTGCACACACAGTACAGCGCCATGTTTCAGCCACCGTGCAGAAGGGAACCTCTTCTCCTTCGGGATTTGTTATGCTTAGAAGCCCAGCCGGAAGACCTGCCTACGCTGATCTGCCGTGCTGAGAAAACTGTTGCCAGACTTTCGATCAGCAAAGAGATGGTGAAGAGCGTTGAGGAATGCACGCGGGAGCAATCGAAGTGTGCAAAATGGTACGCTTATGGTTCAGGCAGGATCACTGCTTCAGTCATGAGGAATGTATGCTTCACAAGTTTGCATGAACCATCAATGAGTTTACTAAAAAATATGCTATCCAGAGCAACACACTTTTTCCTCTCCAGCCACAGCGTGGGGATTACAACCCGAGGCTGCTGCAATCGCAAGCTGCGCCGAGGAAATGATAAAGAACCACACAGACTTCACCCATCAAAAGACTGGAGTTTATTTAAGTGTGAAGTGCCCGTATTCGGAAGTTCCTCGGGCTATAGGTGGCGCGCGAGGCAATCCAATATGGCTCCCGGAGAGATGATCCGTGCCGGCCGCATATATAGCTGGTCTAGTCCATAAGCGCAGCGTACGGCCGGTCTCTTTGTTGTGCTCTTCGCTCGCTAGCAACCATGCCACCTTCGTTTACTCGGCCATTGTGTCTAGGAGACATAATGAAACATATTGGACAAGAGAAAAGACGAATCCGGTGCTTGATTGAAGGCGAAGAAGTCCTCAGCGCCGGCCACCTGATCTGCTGTGGCCTGAAGGATTGCTCCCCTGCGTCTGCGACAGTGCAAGGCCTCTGCTTGCAAACATCGCACGTGAAGCAGAAGCCGCACGAAGTGAAGTGCGTTTATGGAATTGATGCCTCGTTGCAGGTATGCGAGTCTACATTTTGCATACAAATTGTAGTATGGTGCGACGCGAATGAAAAAAAAAACGGCCCGGACGCACTGTCGTTGCGACGGTGCCGTCGGCCCGCGATAACTGAGGCCAGATCTCGTTTCATAGGCAATGCGGTCTCAAGCGGTGCCCGAATCGCAGTGAAAAGCGCGTGCATGCAGCAGCGGCAATGCACATTGCTCTCTCTCGATCACGCGAGTTGTGCTGTGCGGGTGAAATGAAGCGAAATTCTAAAGTACTGATATTTGGGCACGAGAGCAGCCGAGCAGAAATAACCGCACAGCCAAGAGTGCCGCGATATGGTTTAAATTCACTTGCTCTACAGCACGCCACTTCGAGTGCTCTACATTTACTACGTTTTTGGCACCGTGCGTACACGTTCGCGGCACCCGTAATGATTTTTCCGCTTGCAGAGGCGTTAGGGGAGAAAGGCATGCACGCAGAATTGAATGAAAATCATTGCCGTTTGCGAGCAGTTTCAGTATTTGGATTGGTTTGTAGGGTTTAACGTCTCAAAGCGACTCAAGGCTATCAGAGACGCCGTAGTGGAGCACTCCGTGATTTCTACTACCTGGGATTCGTGCACTGACATCGCAGTATTTGATTGTGCAATCCCCCCTCTCTTTTTTTTCAGTGCCAGTGCTCATGCAAAGCAGGAAAATCACAGCGCTGCAAGCCCATCATTGCAATGCTGCTGTTTATGAACAGGCAAAAAATTTTCTTTATTTTTCCAAAGAAATACATTGTTAATGAGCTGAACTGCTTAAATGTAATAAGCACAGTTTTTACCACCTTCTTCAAATGCCTTACTACTTTGAATACGAGAAGCAATATATTTTTAAGCACTAGCAAAGTAACACCTGTGTTCTTTTCTTGGTTCATCTGCAGGACGGGGATACAGAACCTTGAACATCTTACATGCACGGATATGGAAAGGGCGTGGGGAAGATTGAGATCCAAACCGCTGTACGAAGCACAAGAGCTGAAGGATTTGTGCCATGTGCAGGCGCAGCCACAACTGCAACTTACAGAGCAGACACTGCACGATATACGACAGCGCCTCATCCTGGCAGCAGTACCAGATAGTGCACTTGCGCTGCACTTTCACGGAAGGTTTCGGCAAACTGATGCCACTGAAACTAATGTCACCGCAACATTAAAAGAGCATGTGATGGTGTGCCACATGGCTGCTGACAGAGTGATGCCATACAGACAGATGCTTTTCCATGACGTGGCATTCACCGATGAATTTCAACTTAAAATATATAGATTTTCGTACAGTCATCTGTCACAAGCAGAGCAACAGTTTTACGAGAAGTATGTAGAAGTGTCCCAAGAACAAGCAGTGAGGATCTGCAAAGAAACCCACTCCCAGAATACCACTAAGTGGCAAAGAGAACGGCAAGTGCGGATAACTGGCAGCAAGTGCCGTGCATATTTCACCTTTTTACCCAGAGAAGACCAGTCATGGGAACAAAAAGTGACCGCAATGCTCGCCTATTGTTTCCAAGGAAACAAGGCTACTCGGTATGGGAAAGCTTCCGAGGAACCTGCTCTAGAAGAGTATTACAAAATGACATCAAATGCTGTAACAAAGCTAGGGCTGCTTGTGAACCCTCTCCTCCCTTGGCTTGGCTACAGCCCTGATGGCGTTGTGTTCAAGAATGGTTGTCCTGCCATCCTGATTGAGGTAAAAAGTCCCCTTCTGGGAAAAACTCGGGAAGCAATTGATATTGTCCATAAAGGGAAGTTAAAATACTTAAAGAAAGATGGTGAAAATTTCGTTGTAAACAAAAATCACAATTATTTTTCTCAAGTGCAAATTGGGATGTTCCCTTTGAACTTGGATATGGCACATTTCATCGTGTATTCTAAGGTACAGTCACTCATTGTAAACGTGGCGCGATATGACCATCACATTGATGATCTTGTACGCAAACTGCAGTTCGTGTATTTTAAACATCTGCTGCCAAAGCTGACAAAAGTTGCATAAGGTTGATTTGCTACACCAACAAGCACAGCTTGTAAGAAGGAAGACTGCGTTGCAGGTTTTGTGCAATTTTAATAAACATTTTCATTTTAGTGCACAGAGAACCTGTGGTTGTTTTACTTGTTGCACTAAAGAAACAAGGAATGCTACCTTAAGGAAGGTTAAAGATATTGCAGAAGAGACGTAATTTCTTGGACTTGTACACAGCAGGAACATACCGCTTTATGCAGCAATTGCAAAGGGTGAAAAAAAAACATAGACAGTGAAGGAAAAATAACCAGCTTCAAAAACAGTCAGCCTGTCAGTATGACTTACAGAAAACGTATCCCAAGACAGCACTAAAAGATCAGTTTCGAAATCACTTGTGTGATTCCAAAGCACATGCCCTACAACTCATTGATAGCAAGATTTTCTGCCTCAAGGGTAAATTTTCAAAGGTGCTTTGCATGAAACTACAAATCTCATTTATAGCTTTATTTCCATTTAATTTAACTTCATAATTAACAGAACACAAGTTAATGTGTGATGGCAGTTTGCAAAAGCCTGCACCTCACAATCACGTTTTCTTAACGTCACAGGCAAGAAAAATAATTGAAAAGTGCTAAATTCACTGCTATAACCTTGAAGGATAGTATGGGAAGAAAGGCACAAAAGCAATGTGGCGTGCACAGGCTAAATGAAATCCACATAGCACAAAGAAAGAAAGCACACACTTTCCAAATCACACAATGAATGTTCTGCAGAAATTAACTACTCATTACACCGCGAAGAACTATCACTGCGAGGCTCATGCAACAGGCACAACTTGGTACTCGAACAAGTGATTTTCAATTATTCATACTCCTAACTCTCAAAAAC
Organism: Amblyomma americanum; assembly: GCA_030143305.2. Classification (NCBI taxonomy): domain Eukaryota; kingdom Metazoa; phylum Arthropoda; class Arachnida; order Ixodida; family Ixodidae; genus Amblyomma; species Amblyomma americanum. The sequence continues at coordinate 37,926 of JARKHS020006384.1, read as the reverse complement.
TGCCCATCAGTGCTTGCAGGCTCCCTCTGCCTCGTGATGGTTGGGTTAGCACACCTTGACAAAACAAATTTCCACTCACCAACAACTGAAGAAAAAGATGTAGCTACAACATGACCACTAAAATAAGTACAAAAAGCAGTAACATACCTTTTACATACTTCTCAGTTTTCTATGTTCCATGCAAAGGAATAATTTTACTGCAATGTTAATATTTAGCTATTAATGCGTCCCTCAGCTGCACAACATTTCTGTAGAAATTTATGAGTTGCACATGCGCCACACTGTGGCTCATTAGATGTTAATCTTTTACCCAGGGGTTTTGTATTTCACAGCCGATGTTATCAATATGCCTTAACGAAGGCTTAAGGGATAGTGTCACTGTCTGCACATGTCACCTGAATGACGAGAGATGCAAAGGATGGTGCAGGAAATTGACAGCTGATACAAAGTAATGCTTCAAACCAGACAAATGTGGTAAGTCAATGCTCACCGCAGACATCCCTGTAGATGTATCTCCATCTGAAGGGGCCAATGGTGGAGAGGACAGGTCCGAGATGCCACTGCGTTCGGGTAGCATCACTGAAAAAAATGAACACGCACATTTTTCTGCCATAACAAAGAAATAAAAGTGCCACTGCATTAAGTTGTGTAATCTGTTGTGTACGTTAGATTTTAGAAAGGTGTATGTGTCAGTTGTTTCTAGTGTATTGTAATTTGTACAGCGTAGACTTATTAAAAAGCAAAGTGCTTGACTGAATGAAATTAGCATCTAATAAAGAAATTTGGCATTAATGCAACCATGTCTCAACCAGGTTTGAAAAATAACTTACCGTGGCTATCCCTAGCGGATGCTCGCGCAGCACGGGCTGCTGATGCTTGTGCTCTTCGAAGGTCCTGGTGGTCGTGAGTTCTGTTTGGTAGGCATTGTGAAAGTATAGCAGTTTTCTTGAGCCTCTTGCGAACTGGTGTCCATATGTTTGGATCTGTAGAATAAATTATGAATTACCTCCTAGCTCAATGCAGCTACGCCTTCTATCTCTGACAATGGTTTGAAAGTGCGGCACTGTTAAGACAGAAATGCTATCATTAGTTGCTTCACTCTGCACAAGCTACTAATTTTTGCAAACTGATGCAGCACTTCACTAGGACTGCTGCAGGAATTACTGACAAAAGATGCCTTACACAGCTGTTTAAGTACAACCATATATTGCTTCCATTGAGGGTACTCCGTGCATGGAACTGCAGCAAAAGACAGTGGTAGACTGCGGCATCGCACACTACGCTGAACTGTATCATAGCTATCCTGCACTACCCTCAGAGGCTGTTATTTCACCGTAGTGGGTGACTCAGACAGTGATATTCGCTTTAAGCAGAAATTAACAAGAAACTTGTGCCCACGTCTGCTTGTGTATTCCCGCGACGGTACCAATGAGCATAAGTGACCTCATTTGTGGATTGTGGGTTTTGAGGTCGCGAAGCGGCTCAGCTAATGAGAGGTTGCCGTAGTGGAGGGCTCTGATTTAATGTAGACCATGTAGGGTTATTTAACGTGAGCTCACATCGCACAAAACATGGGCTTTTTTTTGCATTTCGCCCGCGACATCGCGATCACGAGCCGAACGCCAAAGCCACTGAGCCATCGCGGCGGGTACCATCATACAAATGAGCAGCTGTTAGTGGGCAGAAAAGATCTCACGATTGTGCATTTACACAAATGCACAGCTTGACGCCAACTTCCCAGCTTAGCGACGCATTTCGTTGCAGCTCCCTTCTACATCCTGAGATCTGCATTTGTCGCCCGCTCATTCCTAGCGCACACACACTGCAGAAATATTTGCGCTAGACAGTCGATTTGTGCTAGCATAATAGTGAAATGAATAGCACATCGCTTACCAATACGCCTCCAAAAGAAGTCGTCCTCCACAAAGTGGGCACTGCACACCTTCATCGGCGGTGTCACACGTTTCCCGATGCGCAGCTTAATCACCCACAGCTTTTTCAGCCGGGCGTCAGCGGGAAAAGAATGCAGACTTGTTTGTCCGCACACTGCCCGGTTTGTGCACTGCGGCACGCAGCACATCCTGTTGCTCTTGTACTTTCTTCTTTTTTCCATCGCAAACAGCCTCAAGACGCCGCTGACGCGCAGCTCGGACAAAGTAAAAAACTGCGAAGTCCTAGCTCACGCACACACGCCTGCGCCTGCTCGCGCCGATCATCTCTGTGGCGTTTCTCGGCCTCACCGGTGCGCGGCGCCACCATCCACGGGACTTGCGAATATGGCAGCTAGTCCAGACAGTTCTGTCTCTTGTACAGTATTGTGCGTTTTTATCGCTGACACACTTTCAAAAATTTCCCCGCCTCAACCGCTGGCTCGTTTGCGGTGAAACTGCACACAGAGCTTGCGTATTATGGTAACTTTTGTATCGTAGCAAGTTTGACAATGGTACTTACTTAGTTCAGGCGCACATGATGCGAAAACGTAAGCGTCTACGAGAGATCGGCGAGCCAAAACCCGCAGACGACGCTTTTTCGCTGAGAACCGGCATTGGCGCCATCTGTTTTCGGCAGCGGAAAGCGTGACGACGGAGCGTCCTGCGAGAAAAAGAGCCGTTCTTCCGGCCTAATGTGTGTATGGACCTCCTGCATGTTTGTAAACAAACGAGGTGGCGCTGCAGTCGCTAGCGAGCTCGTGGTAGGCAAAAGGTCGGGGAGTGGCGTCGCGGATAGGTGTTGTGCGCGGGTTTTCAAGGCTTGTAGGCGCGTTTCCAGTTCCTGCGAATCACAGCAATGGTCGATGCTTCCAACTTAGTAATTTGTCGAAGTACACGAGCTCGCGTTGTCCACGTGCGGCCTATAAAGAGAAATAGTTTGCCACTGTGTATTGTATATTATGCGAAGCATATTAACGTAGGTTTCGGGCCTTCGCGCGACGCCCGGCGGTGGCCACCATTGACCCTGAAGTGGGGTCACGTGACATGACGTCACGTGATGACGTCACACAGGCTGCAGGTGGGGCCTCATATCGCGCCGTCGGTCGCCTCCCGGCGGTGGCCACCATTGACCTTCAAGTAGGTCACGTGACATGACGTCACGTGATGACGTCACACCGGCTGCTGATGGGGCCTCATATCGCGCCGTCGGACGTCGCCCGGCGGAGGCCTCCACGCTTCGGTTCGGGCCGTCGCGCGCGACGCGGTGGCGGCGCCACCATCGCTGCATCACGTGATATGTGACGTCACGCCAGGGATCAAGCGGCGCGCGCCCGCGGTCGCGTCAGTCTCTGTGCCCGCAACCGCGCCAGCGTCTTTGCGCCGGGCGTGTATGCGGTCAAGATTCCTCTTAACATGCTTCGCATCCACTGGGCTTAATCTTGATAAGCCTCCAATTTTTATGGTTAGTAGTAAACATGTAGAAAGCGTTCCTGCCGTTTATTTACGCGCTAGGCATTGAATAAAACAAGTTTTGACACTCAGCACTAGCCGGAATGATTTTACTTCGGGACAGTAGTGAGGGGAAGTGCTGGCGTTGTTTCGTCGGAGCAGACATGCGCACATCGTCTGCTGACATACGTACGTGTCGCGCTGCGCGAAAAGTGGGGACAGCGTCGTGTCCCCGATCTCCTGTCTCGCTTAGCGCTGTTTTTAGCCGCATGACCACGCACCAGCCAGGCCGACTTGTCCTCTTGTTAAGCTGGTCGATTTGGTGAAAATTTTTGATTTCTAGAATTATTTCCCTTCCTAGCCCTGAAGTCTAGTTTCGTGACGAAAAATTATAGCAAAATATTGAGTACAAATTTATAAATTACGCTTTTTAGAAGTGTGGTCGTCAAAAATTGTGAGGTAATTTCTTTGATTTCAGTGCCGCATTTCTTTGACCAAAGCGAAAGCGAAGATGCCATAAACGAGGGAATAAACTTTAAGGTTCGTTTTCTGACCTCTCACATTTTCTGCGACTGGATCACTCACCTTCGTAATTCGCATGAAAATCAAATGATTCCATTTGTCGCAAACTATTCCTGAGACGTTGAGGAGCGTAATAAATCTCTGGATTTTTTCCCTACACGTGCAGTATTGTGTTAGTTATTTTTTGTAAGAAACGTTTTCATGTAACTATCCATGCATAAGTACTGATCATATAGAAAAACAACTAATCGCGTCATCATACAGAACAGGGCTTTATGCACATGCTGGCATAAAAGAAAACTGCGCACTATCTACTCAATTATTTGAGACCTAGCTTGGGGGGACTTGACGACGGTGTTAATTATAATTACCCAGAACTGCGCCAGGTATAGCTATAAATAAAAGGAATTTCATATTTGCACCAAGTTTAGTTACATATCGCATGCATGAATAACGAAAACACTTTTCATGCCGCGTCCCCTCTCAATCTCGCCACGTGTCTGTTAGTAGCACGCCTGCGGCTGCTTCTTTCCAAACAAGCTTCGCGATCATGTATTACCTCATGAAACATGACACATGCATGATGCAATGAAAAAGCATATGGCGTTTAGCACACTTAAGGTACGCTATTCTAAGCACACCAACGCGACCGCGCAAGATTCACACAACTTACCAGACTTCTTTCTACTCGAATGAAATAATTACGTCGTCATATCAAGAAACAGTTTCAAGTAACTATTAAATGTCACAAAACGCGCCATTTAAACATGGTGTGCTATTAACAAAAAAACGCATTCCTTGGGGGCGAGTGAACCTGTCGGCGCCCCGTACACTCCGGCTCAAGGTGATAAGTACGTGTGCAGCTACATATGTCTTTTTTTTTTCCTTGAGCAATTATCAGCCTACTATACTGAAGTTCAGGTGAATGAACGCAGTAACTTGCATGCATTAAGTGCATTGAGTGGCAGTGCCTATCGACTTCGCGCTTTACTACCGTGGCCCAATGCCTGTTAGCCAGTTTCCGAATGCGGCAGTTATGCGCGAGAAACCTATCGAGGCTAATTTAATATTTTTTATGCTACTACGCGGATCCAGCAGTGACGCAGCTGGTCAATATATGCTGCTTCTGCAGTGCACAGGCTTGAAGCAGCCGCCGGTAACTGCGGTAGCTGCGGTAGGCACGGGCAAGCGGAACCTGTTTTGCCTACCATGCGAAAGTCGCTGCTAACATCAGCGCCACCGCATTTTCGTGACGTCGCGGGGTGAAGGAGGTCCATATCGTTTTATTAGGGCAAATGATGAGATACGCCTGGAATTGGTTTGTTTTTCAGTGCTATAATATGAAAATACTTCAGATGAAGCAAATGCCGAACGGCATATTCAAAGGGCCCGCGCTCTTTGCAACGCTCGCCTCGGTGGCGTGACGCTTTCCGCTGCCGAAAACTGATGGCGCCATTGCCGGTTCTCAGCGAAAAAGCGTCGTCTGCGGGTTTTGGCTCGCCGATCTCTCGTAGACGCTTGCGTTTTCGCATCATGTGCGCCTGAACTAAGTAAGTACCATTGTCAAACTTGCTACGATACAAAAGTTACCATAATACGCAAGCTCTGTGTGCAGTTTCACCGCAAACGAGCCAGCGGTTGAGGCGGGGAAATTTTTGAAAGTGTCAGCGATAAAAACGCACAATACTGTACACCGGCATGTTGCGAATTGATTTTAGTCTTTGCAGGATTAAAGATCGCTGCTGTATTTAGGTCTCTCGCTGTCTCCGAGTGCCACGTACGGCAGACAGCAGGTTTGATGTCACGTATGTGTTTTCCTGTTGCGCATTTTGCGCATATTGATTACAGTCTTTCGTATTCTATTTTATGTTTACAGGACCGTCTGGACGAGCACGTTCGAGGAGCATGTACAGTTTAGCATCAATAATAAAAGAATAATCGCATATCACTTTAGCGTCGTCTTCGGAGACCGGCCCCATCTGCTACAAGTAGACTGACTGATAGGCACATCCACCAGTCCGGTTTACGCGCAAAGTCATTGCAGAAGAAATGTGTAAACTTCTTGAAAACACGTTTTTAATTATTGTTATTGCTCAGTTTGTGAAAAATAGTAGTACAACTGTTCATAAGCTTTAATTACATTATTATGCCGCGAGGTGGCGTGAGCAGTAGACAAGTTCCAATACATGGATATGGTGGCTAGCATATCCACCTTCTAGCCACCATAACATGGACATGTATTGTAGACTGCTCCCTAGACGTCACACTAGACGTCTTGTTAGACGTCTAGTGTATTGGAACGCAGCCAATAGCCTATCGAGTCAACGGAGCAGCGCGGAACTTTCGAGCGATGCCCAAGGTTGCTAGCGTTGCTTCGAGCGGAGCCAAGCGCACTTTCGTACACGACACATTCACGGTACAAAAGCATGAACAAGCATTATTCGCCTAGAGATTAATGCAAGCAGTCTGCACAATAATTTTAAAATTACATGCGACCAGTTTTAAGCGCATTAATTTCGCGTTGCGATCTTTGCGTTGTTTACGTACTTGCGTTGACAAAATGGCGGCGCCCTGCCCGCCCGCTTCGCAGCGATAACAGCTTCGTCGCTAATCCCTCAAAACGAGAACCATTTCAATGGCCATTGAGATTTGCTTGAGATTTGCCGTGTAGCAGCGACACAACTCCTTCGAGTTCGATGGTTATTGAGAATCTCGAAGACCCTCGATTCGATCGGCATTGAAACTGGCCGTGTGACAGGGGTACGCCGCGTATGCTCCCGAGAACGCTAATCCCCCTGGGGAAATCGGGACCGAGCGGACAGTCGCGCACAGTGGAAGCACCCCGCCGGAGTCCGATGACAGCTTTAATGGCGGAACGGCGACAGGGTTGACGAGCTTCGACGAAACCGATTGCAAGTGCGGGCACGGTTGTGTGGTTGTTTTTGCTTTTCTTCTTCTGAGGGAGAGAGTTGGAGTAATACTGTGGATGTCTGGGGCGTGGCATATAAACCTGGTGGGCCAATCATTTCGAGAGCCCATTCCCGGAATTCGATTTTCTTGTAGAAATTCTGATGTTCTTTTCGTGCTCTGTATTTTAGAGAGAGGGTTTAGAACCTTGCCGAAACTTGGAAGGCGTGTCATGCAGTTTGTAAACCAATCATGTGTTAGTTTGTTGTCATTGGGTGATGCAAGGGATGGGCCAGCCTTCTAGGTCTTTAAAACCGGCCCCGGAGCCTGGAAAAAGGGTTCTGGGCTAGATTTAGATCCCTTGCACCTTCTGCGATGCCAAGGAGGGAAGATTTTTCCTTAGCCAGTTCCATGTAATCATGCTTGCTGTCTACTCTGTTGTAAATATATAAATTCCTGTATAAAGTTTCAGTTTTCCTTCCTTCAGTCAAGTGTTGCCGGATCTCGTCTGTTATACCGTCTCGGACGGTGGGGCACCTGATTTTGTAGCCCGAAGAAGAAACGAACCTTAACTAGCACTATGTAGGTGACCATTTTAAGTCTACAATGGACAAAAATGCAATATGAACATACAGCTGTGCTTATGAGTTGCAACAGCAATGCACCAGAAGTGAAAACAGCTCAGTTCACAAGCAGTGCAAACCAAGTGGTGCTGGAAACGTGCATTCTGCAATTGTTGAAGAGAGAATACCTGAAACGTTAAGCCGGTTTTGTGCTTTAATTATATGAAGTCACACTTAATTTAGATAAGGAAGAAAACTTGCTGGTTCACTGTGAACGTGTTTGCATTTGATATTGAGCACATAGAAAAACATTTGTCTCCAGCTTAAGCACTTATGTAGCCACACTTCATGAAAATGTTTTTCACATAAGCTTACAAGCACACTGCATGGCTTCATGAGCAAGGCATTGTCAATGGCTACACGATTAAACATAGGCACTGAAACAGCAGTAATAACAACATTACTGCAGATACAGACTATAAAAACAAGTAAGCAGACTATCCGCAGTTTCAAAATATCATGTGGATGCTTGCTGGTTTGCAGGTACTATGGATGGGCGGATGTTTGTGAGGGCACAGCACACCAACACGGAGGACGAGGGCACAACATCAACACATGCAGTGCATTCGTACTCCGATGACTGGCGCGTTGCTGCATCAGCGATAGCTTTAGCAGCTGCTTTCTTCTGCCACGCCTTCGTCCGTGCAAAACGGGCGGACATGCCAACAGCTGGTCTTTCGCCGGGCCCGTAACACAGGTGCTGCGTCGGCGGCCAGTCCGGGTTCACGTCGTCCATAAGGCCTGAAGGTCTTCCTGGAAAATTTAAAGTTGGTGCCGTGCGCTCAATTTTACACACATTGACTCATTCTGCTACGAACAACACCGTCTTAGCAAACATATAGGCGATGGCGAGGCTCGTGTACCACAGTTCATTACCAGCTGCAGCTGCCGCGGTAAACATCTCCGACAGCGACCGTATGTAGGCTTATGTCAATCAATAAAGTTTACTTTTTCTGACCTGTGATAAAGCGCCGACCGTATAAGCGAGCGTTGTCCAGGTTTTTGAAGTCTTTCCGGTTGATCCGTGCGAGCCAAAGGCTTCGGCGCTTCTCCGAAAGGAGCTTCGTGCGCTCGTACTGCCAGCTAATCAGTTTCGGCAAACAGTGAAGTCCAACGCCCGGCTCGGTGTTTGTTTTCTGCGCAGAAGACTTGCTTCTGCTTGCGCAGCCGAACATGGCACACATCGGCATGATGGCACCGCGCAGAACCAGAAATACGAACACACGGACGCACCGCGTCCCCTGTAGGTTTGCGTGGCTTGGCGCTCTGCGGCCGCGGTTCCGCTCAGTGCCTAAAGATGGCGGCACGTATCGCAGAAGCCCTCGTATGTGACGTCCGTGAAAACTATGTACAGACACATGAGGAGTTTGTCGGTTGCCACTTGCCACGCTTGATCCGGACCAGCCACAGAAGCCTCCTTTTCAGGTCTCTTGGAAAGTGGAACATCCTTCTCGAATGGTTGGAACACAACATCCAGGCATTGCACGGCGATGAAAGGCGCGAACGCAGGCGCGCAGCAGTGACGCCCGCACGACAGTAGAGCGGCGAGGTCGACGCGGGGAACGCAATGGCGGAGGGAGCGCGCAAAAACCGGTTCAGGCGGCGTCGAGTGGTTCAAAGGGTGACTTCACCCTTAGCGGGAGCGCGCGCATAGAGGCACCCTAGGTTGGACTAGTGCTCGAATGGTTGGAACACAACATCCAGGCATTGCACGGCGATGAAAGGCACGAACGCAGGCGAGCAGCAGTGACGCCCGCACGACAGTAGAGCGGCGAGGTCGACGCGGGGAACGCAATGGCGGAGGGAGCGCGCAAAACCCGGTTCAGGCGGCGTCGAGTGGTTCAAAGGGTGACTTCACCCTTAGCGGGAGCGCGCGCATAGAGGCACCCTAGGTTGGACTAGTGCTCGAATGGTTGGAACACAACATCCAGGCATTGCACGGCGATGAAAGGCGCGAACGCAGGCGCGCAGCAGTGACGCCCGCACGACAGTAGAGCGGCGAGGTCGACGCGGCGAACGCAATGGCGGAGGGAGCGCGCAAAACCCGGTTCAGGCGGCGTCGAGTGGTTCAAAGGGTGACTTCACCCTTAGCGGGAGCGCGCGCATAGAGGCACCCTAGGTTGGACTAGTGCTCGAATGGTTGGAACACAACATCCAGACATTGCACGGCGATGAAAGGCGCGAACGCAGGCGCGCAGCAGTGACGCCCGCACGACAGTAGAGCGGCGAGGTCGACGCGGGGAACGCAATGGCGGAGGGAGCGCGCAAAAACCGGTTCAGGCGGCGTCGAGTGGTTCAAAGGGTGACTTCACCCTTAGCGAAGCGCGCGCATAGAGGCACCCTAGGTTGGACTAGTGCTCTAATGGTTGGAACACAACATCCAGGCATTGCACGGCGATGAAAGGCGCGAACGCAGGCGCGCCGCAGTGACGCCCGCACGACAGTAGAGCGGCGAGGTCGACGCGGGGAACGCAATGACGGAGGGAGCGCGCAAAACCCGGTTCAGGCGGCGTCGAGTGGTTCAAAGGGTGACTTCACCCTTAGCGGGAGCGCGCGCATAGAGGCACCCTAGGTTGGACTAGTGCTCGAATGGTTGGAACACAACATCCAGGCATTGCACGGCGATGAAAGGCGCGAACGCAGGCGCGCAGCAGTGACGCCCGCACGACAGTAGAGCGGCGAGGTCGACGCGGGGAACGCAATGGCGGAGGGAGCGCGCAAAAACCGGTTCAGGCGGCGTCGAGTGGTTCAAAGGGTGGCTTCACCCTTAGCGGGAGCGCGCGCATAGAGTCACCTTAGGTTGGACAAGTGCTCGAATGGTCGGAACACTACGTCCAGGCATTGCACGGCGATGAAAGGCGCGAACGCAGGCGCGCAGCAGTGACGCCCGCACGACAGTAGAGCGGCGAGGTCGACGCGGGGAACGCAATGGCGGAGGGAGCGCGCAAAACCCGGTTCAGGCGGCGTCGAGTGGTTCAAAGGCTGACTTCACCCTTAGCGGGAGCGCGCGCATAGAGGCACCCTAGGTTGGACAAGTGCTCGAATGGTTGGAACACAACATCCAGGCATTGCACGGCGATGAAAGGCGCGAACGCAGGCGCGCAGCAGTGACGCCCGCACGACAGTAGAGCGGCGAGGTCGACGCGGGGAACGCAATGGCGGAGGGAGCGCGCAAAACCCGGTTCAGGCGGCGTCGAGTGGTTCAAAGGGTGACTTCACCCTTAGCGGGAGCGCGCGCATATAGGCACCCTAGGTTGGACTCGTGCTCGAATGGTTGGAACACAACATCCAGGCATTGCACGGCGATGAAAGGCGCGAACGCAGGCGCGCAGCAGTGACGCCCGCACGACAGTAGAGCGGCGAGGTCAACGCGGGGAACGCAATGGCGGAGGGAGCGCGCAAAACCCGGTTCAGGCTGCGTCGAGTGATTCAAAGGGTGACTTCACCCTTAGCGGGAGCGCGCGCATATAGGCACCCTAGGTTGGACTCGTGCTCGAATGGTTGGAACACAACATCCAGGCATTGCACGGCGATGAAAGGCGTGAACGCAGGCGCGCAGCAGTGACGCCCGCACGACAGTAGAGCGGCGAGGTCGACGCGGGGAACGCAATGGCGGAGGGAGCGCGCAAAACCCGGTTCAGGCGGCGTCGAGTGGTTCAAAGGGTGACTTCACCCTTAGCGGGAGCACGCGCATAGAGGCACCCTAGGTTGGACTAGTGCTCGAATGGTTGGAACACAACATCCAGGCATTGCATGGCGATGAAAGGCGCGAACGCAGGCGCGCAGCAGTGACGCCCGCACGACAGTAGAGCGGCGAGGTCGACGCGGGGAACGCAATGGCGGAGGGAGCGCGCAAAACCCGGTTCAGGCGGCGTCGAGTGGTTCAAAGGGTGACTTCACCCTTAGCGGGAGCACGCGCATAGAGGCACCCTAGGTTGGACTAGTGCTCGAATGGTTGGAACACAACATCCAGGCATTGCACGGCGATGAAAGGCGCGAACGCAGGCGCGCAGCAGTGACGCCCGCACGACAGTAGAGCGGCAAGGTCGACGCGGGGAACGCAATGGCGGAGAGAGCGCGCAAAACCCGGTTCAGGCGGCGTCGAGTGGTTCAAAGGGTGACTTCACCCTTAGCGGGAGCGCGAGCATATAGGCACCCAAGGTTGGACTCTTGCTCGAATGGTTGGAACACAACATCCAGGCATTGCACGGCCACAAAATTTGTCATTTACGCAGATGATACGAGTCTATTCTTTTCAGCAAATGATCCTGATCAATTAATTCGCCATGCGAATGAAAGCCTAGCCAAGCTAGAGAAATGGACTGAAGAAAACCTTTTAAAAATAAACATACAAAAAACAAAGGCAGTTCTATTTCACGCCAGAAATAAAACTATAACAACTAGCCACAGTGTTTTGCTCAAATCAACCCCAGTTGAAATAGTGCCTTGGATTAAAACATTAGGTGTTACGTTTCATGAGAACTTATCTTGGGATGCACATATTAACTGCTTAACCAAAAAACTTTCTCAAGTAGTCGGCCTCATATATCGAAATGCAAGTGTACTACCGCGTAATGTAATGATAATGCTGTATAATACCTTGTTTTGTTCAAGACTTAATTATTGCCATTTAGTTTGGGCCTCTACGACGCAAAACAATATACACAAAATTCATATTCTGCAAAAAAAGTTTCTACGTGCCGTTGCAAGTGTCCCCATGTGCTATCCCTCGGAACCATTATTTCACATGTATAACGTGATGCCTGTTACGAAGATTTATGGTTATCGTCTGTGCAAACAATACAAACAAGAGATAAAAAATGGTACTTGTTTCTTGCGTCAGATAGCCAACATAAGTAGTCATCCTAAAGCATACAACACGCGAAATTTTGAGAGGTGGAAAGTTGAAACATGTAGGACAACATATGGATTACAAATGTTAAAAAACCGGTTACCAAGGCTTTTAAATACGTTGCATAAGAAAAACATACAACCCGAAAATATTACTTTCAAGAAACTTCGCCACTACTTTACGAACTAAAAATAAGAACAACAAAATAGTCTCACAATATTCTATCTCAAAGCGTCACTTTCATTTTGCTATGCTGTCTATATATCTCCGGCGATGAGATTTGTTGAAAGTGTGTGCCCTCTTGTTGCAGTCAGGTTTTCGTGGAAACTTCCTTTTTTTCAATGTACAGCTTTTGTTTGCGGTTTCACACTTTCATGCATTTGTTTTGTGGTTGCTGACCGCTACCTGTAGTTGCCAATGTGGGGGCCTGCGGCCTTGTCAAGCTGCCTTAATGACAGCTTTTTCTGCTGGCCTCCGGCATCATGTACGTGTGATGCAAATAAAGTTATTATTATTATTATTATTATTAATGCAAGGCGCGAACGCAGGCGCGCAGCAGTGACGCCCGCACGACAGTAGAGCGGCGAGGTCGACGCGGGGAACGCAATGGCGGAGGGAGCGCGCAAAACCCGGTTCAGGCGGCGTCGAGTGGTTCAAAGGGTGACTTCACCCTTAGCGGGAGCGCGCGCATAGAGGCACCCTAGGTTGGACTAGTGCTCGAATGGTTGGAACACAACATCCAGGCATTGCACGGCGATGAAAGGCGCGAACGCAGGCGCGCAGCAGTGACGCCCGCACGACAGTAGAGCGGCGAGGTCGACGCGGGGAACGCAATGGCGGAGGGAGCGCGCAAAACCCGGTTCAGGCGGCGTCGAGTGGTTCAAAGGGTGACTTCACCCTTAGCGGGAGCGCGCGCATATAGGCACCCAAGGTTGGACTCGTGCTCGAATGGTTGGAACACAACCTCCAGGCATTGCACGGCGATGAAAGGCGCGAACGCAGGCGCGCAGCAGTGACGCCCGCACGACAGTAGAGCGGCGAGGTCGACGCGGGGAACGCAATGGCGGAGGGAGCGCGCAAAATCCGGTTCAGGCGGCGTCGAGTGGTTCAAAGGGTGACTTCACCCTTAGCGGGAGCGCGCACATAGAGGCACCCTAGGTTGGACTAGTGCTCGAATGGTTGGAACACAACATCCAGGCATTGCACGGCGATGAAAGGCGCGAACGCAGGCGCGCAGCAGTGACGCCCGCACGACAGTAGAGCGGCGAGGTCGACGCGGGGAACGCAATGGCGGAGGGAGCGCGCAAAAACCGGTTCAGGCGGCGTCGAGTGGTTCAAAGGGTGACTTCATTCTTAGCGGGAGCGCGCGCATAGAGGCACCCTAGGTTAGACTAGTGCTCGAATGGTTGGAACACAACATCCAGGCATTGCACGGCGATGAAAGGCGCGAACGCAGGCGCGCAGCAGTGACGCCCGCACGACAGTAGAGCGGCGAGGTCGACGCGGGGAACGCAATGGAGGAGGGAGCGCGCAAAAACCGGTTCAGGCGGCGTCGAGTGGTTCAAAGGGTGACTTCACCCTTAGCGGGAGCGCGCGCATAGAGGCACCCTAGGTTGGACTAGTGCTCGAATGGTTGGAACACAACATCCAGGCATTGCACGGCGATGAAAGGCGCGAACGCAGGCGCGCAGCAGTGACGCCCGCACGACAGTAGAGCGGCGAGGTCGACGCGGGGAACGCAATGGCGGAGGGAGCGCGCAAAAACCGGTTCAGGCGGCGTCGAGTGGTTCAAAGGGTGACTTCACCCTTAGCGGGAGCGCGCGCATATAGGCACCCTAGGTTGGACTCGTGCTCGAATGGTTGGAACACAACATCCAGGCATTGCACGGCGATGAAAGGCTAGAACGCAGGCGCGCAGCAGTGACGCCCGCACGATAGTAGAGCGGCGAGGTCGACGCGGGGAACGCAATGGCGGAGGGAGCGCGCAAAACCCGGTTCAGGCGGCGTCGAGTGGTTCAAAGGGTGACTTCACCCTTAGCGGGAGCGCGCGCATATAGGCACCCTAGGTTGGACTCGTGCTCGAATGGTTGGAACACAACATCCAGGCATTGCACGGCGATGAAAGGCGCGAACGCAGGCGCGCAGCAGTGACGCCCGCACGACAGTAGAGCGGCGAGGTCGACGTGGGGAACGCAATGGCGGATGGAGCGCGCAAAACCCGGTTCAGGCGGCGTCGAGTGGTTCAAAGGGTGACTTCACCCTTAACGGGAGCGCGCGCATAGAGGCACCTTAGGTTGGACTAGTGCTCGAATGGTTGGAACACAACATCCAGGTATTGCACGGCGATGAAAGGCGCGAACGCAGTGTGACATTCCGTGTGTGCTACGAGGATCCACGTTCGACGGCGCGGCGTAGACGGAGACCCGTGACAGCGGCATCATCAATTACCCAGCCATGCTCTTTGAGTGACGACCAGAAAAACCGGTCCCGCCGCCGCCCCGGGGAAACAGGCTTTATCCTCCCCAATTTCCGGTTACATTCCAGGACAAGGGAGCTGTCAGCGGGCCAGAGCGCGCCGTACCACAGCCGACGCTATGCGAAACCGCGAAGACGACATTCTTTCCCTCCCCCCCCCTTTGTCGTGGGCTATCGCCGGGAAGGCACCCACAGCTTCCCAGAAGGGCCGCGACGGACACCTGTCATGGCGGACAGGCAGTACTCGCCAAGAATGTGGAAAGACAGGCGCTAGTGAATTAGCTCCGAAGAGAGAGTTGTGTATACTCTCACTTGAGAGAGAGTGGTGGCGTTTTTGTTGTTTATTTAGTTTGTATTGTTAACAGACTCTGGGTTCGAGGCTAAGCCCAACCCAAAGGGGTGGTCCCCATCTCGCATGTTATTTTGGATTGGAGAATTGATGCTTTGGGCGGGCCACTGGAAATGACCGCCCTTAGTCCTTTGTTAATCAAGTGCTTAAAAGCGCATGTAAACGGATGCAGTCCAGTCTGAGCTGGGGCCCAATGCTTAGCATGTAATGTGATGCTACTTAGGCACAAACCTGCCCGGTCGATGAGTAAAGTAGTGCAAAGTTTGTTCTGTTGTAAAATTATGCTCTGCTGTCATCATCTACAAGCTCGCCTCCTGTTCATCTTCCAAGCCGAACGACACTAGAGGAAGGGTTTGGGAACCATCCTCGAAGAAACGGACGACTATTGAAATTCTACTGCATCCACGCCCAGGACGACATCGTTAGCGAAGAGGGCCTTCAGCGCCGAAGCCCGACGGCGTGCATCTTCTGCCAGCAACCGCTCGAGCCCAACTCCGGAGCCACTCCATCGCCCCCATGAAGTCGTCGGCACGTAAGCTCGGACGCCCCAGCCTCTGATGTATAACCTTAACCATGTGTAATTATTGAATATACCTGTTTGTTTAAACTGAGCCATACGGTGTCTCTTTGCCTCTCCGTCCCGTGTGGACCTGCGCATTATGGGGGTCATCACACTGGTGTCAGAAGTGGGGTCTCAAAAGCAAATGTCCTCTGAATGCGGTGACATTCATGACTTCAAAATTGTAATCAAAAGGGAATCACGGGACTGATTGTGGGACTTTTACCCCCATTTGAGAGGCTTGAGGCACTGGAGGGCTTGAAAAAAAAAATGACTGTATCTGAGGGAGCTCCCACTCCACAGCTGTCGCTCGGAGCAAGCATGCTGGCATTAGGAAGCGTCATTCCGACGTTTACGGGAGATAAGACAGGGGTTCCAATCTGCGATTTCTTTTCCATGCTAGAAGAGATTGGGAAAATGGGGGGATGGTCCGATGCTCAAATGCTGGGAATGGCGAGGTGTAAGATGGCAGGAGCTGCTCATGATTTTGCCTGGCGAGACGAAAAAGTAAAATCCACAAAATCATTTGCGGAATTTAAGAAGCTCGCGTTTGAGCATTTCGACACTGAACCACGTCACGTGCGGGTACAGAGGTTCCGTGACGCCGGACAGATGGTAGGGGAGGACGTGCGAACATTTGCGTCGCGGCTTCAGCGCCTAGCACGTGATACGTTAAGCAGGGAGGAGGAAGGAGACCAGCTAAGGAAGAAATACGCGGAGGATATACTTAAAGAGGAAATGACCGCTTTGTTCGTGGCTGGTCTGCAAGACCCCGTGCGCCGGTTCGTGCTCTCGCGCAAGCCGAGCAATTTCGACCAAGCCGTGGAGGCCGCATTGGATGAGGAACAAAATGAGGCGTTAACGACAGCCGCAGCGAGAGTACGCGTCATAGAGAGAGCGGTGCTCAACCCTGAGGTTGCTCTCTTGACAGAGCGGTTAGATCGCTTGGAACAGCTGCTAACTCAGCAGGTAGAACGCCAGATTGAAGCGCGCGCTCAACAGCGCCCATTCGCTGGAAACCGGAGACCGCCACAAAGCTACAGGCGCGGTATGCGAGATTTTGAAGAAATCGTATGCTTCGCTTGCCAGGGTCGCGGACACATCGCCAGGTTCTGCCAAAACGTGCGCCGTGGGGAGCCACAAAGAGAAGCAGGCGAGACACGCCCTAAGCAAGCCGACAGCGGGACTCCAGATACCGAGTCAAAAAACTAGTTAGTCCTCCCCAGCCTGAGGAGCGTGGGGAGGGAGCAGTAGATGATGAGGTGGTGGTAGTTTGTGTGGCCGACGAGGCATGCCCTGTTGTGCGTTGCACGTTAAATGGTTGTTGTATGGAATTGTTGATAGATACGGGGTCAAAGGTGACATTGCTTAAGGAGAGCAGTTTTAACACGCTTCGAAGGAAGGGGGACCGCGAGGTGTTGGAAGCGTCTGGTGGTATGGCAACCAAATTTGTAGGCATAACGGGGGATCCTCTTGGCATAAGTGGACTCTACCGGTTACACTTCTCTCTCGGCGGAATTGCATTGGAGCACCCCTGCTACGTATGCCCGGACACGGTGTCTCTGCCAAACGGAGTGTCAGGTATATTAGGGCAGGATTTTTTGAGAAAAGGGAAGGTAGTAGTCTCATTCTCTGAGGAAGAGGTTAATGCGGGCGGCTCAAAAGTTCCGTTTTTGAACAGGAGAGGGGCTGAGATTCGCATTACCGATATTGACACCCGTCAAACAGTGGGATCATTGGAGAAGGTATATTCGCGG
Organism: Amblyomma americanum; assembly: GCA_030143305.2. NCBI lineage: Eukaryota > Metazoa > Arthropoda > Arachnida > Ixodida > Ixodidae > Amblyomma > Amblyomma americanum. Next base: position 20,502 of record JARKHS020006384.1, on the reverse strand, counting down.
GTTGCCGTCCGGCTGGTCGAGGAGGCGGTCGTCCTTCCTTGGTCGGAGCACATTTTGTACGCGTTTATGCCTTCAGATGTAGAGAGCGGCGCCGTGGGAGTGCTTGAGCCGGTCGACTCTCTCAGCAATGGCCTGAAGGCAGCCGCGTGCCTCGTGACACTTAATGACGCCCACAGAGTGCCCCTACGGGTGGCTAACTGTAGCCAGTAGCCACTGAGCCTTCCCAAGAACAAAACATTGGCTTTCTTCACCTCTGCGATAGAGCAACGTGAGCCCACCGATACGGTACTCGCAACTGTAGAGCATGCTAATCCTTCGGCTGCTCCAAAGGTGTCGTTCGATCTTTCTCACGTAAAATCCAGGGAGAGGGAGGCTCTGGCTGGTTTGCTGAACGACTACTCGGAGGTATTCGCCGCGTCCAACCTGGATTTGGGCTGCTGTGGCGTTATAAAGCACAGGATAGAAACCGGCACTTCATCGCCCGTTTACCAGCGTGCGTACAGGATTCCTTACTCCCAACGTGAGGAGATGGAGCGGCAGGTGCAGGACCTGATTGATCGCGGCATTGTCGAACACTCAAAGTCACCCTGGGGAGCACCAGCACTATTGGTGGAAAAGCCAGATGGCTCGTATCGATTGGTAGTGGACTACCGCAAACTAAATGCCGTAACTCGCATCGATCCATACCCCATCCCCAATATACAGGAGACGCTTTCTCAGCTGGGCTCTGCCAGGTACTTCACGGTAGTGGACATGGCGGCGGGATTCTGGCAGATAGCAATGGATCCGGCAGATGCCGAGAAAACGGCATTCAACACGCCCTCAGGGCACTATGAATGGAAAAGAATGCCGATGGGTCTGGCCAACAGCCCTGCTGTCTGGCAGAGAACCGCTGATGTTATCCTGGCAGGTCTTCTGGGGAGGCTGTGCTTCGTGTATATGGATGACATTATCATATACAGTGGCAGTTTTGATAACCATTTGCGCGATATTGAGCAGGTTTTGGTGCGACTAAGAGCAGCGGGTCTCAAACTGAAGCCCTCTAAGTGCCAATTCCTCAAAAACGAGGTGAAATACCTCGGGCACGTTGTTTCAGCTGACGGCGTGCGACCGGACCCTGAGAAACTAAGGTGTGTCTCGGATTTTCCATCCCCGACTAGCGTCCGCCAGGTCCGGCAGTTTCTCGGCCTGATCGGTTACTACCGAAGGCACATAGAGGAGTTCGCCAAGCTCGCTAAGCCGCTCACCGCCTTAACAGCTAAAAATGTCGCCTTTCGTTGGGACGAAAACGCGGAGAATGCTTTTGGGGCCCTGAAAAGGAAGCTAATGAGTGCACCGTTGTTACGCCACCCGGAGTTTAGTTTGCCCTTCGTTATGGCCACAGATGCGTCAAAGTTCGCAGTTGGTGCCGTGCTATCTCAGGTTATCGAGGGCAAAGAACATCCCGTTGCTTTTGCTAGCCGACAGTTGAGCCCCACAGAGCAAAAGTACGGAGCTACGGAAAGGGAGTGCCTCGCCGTTGTCTGGGCAGTAAAGCACTTCAGATGCTACCTTTACGGCCGCAAATTCAAGCTAGTCACAGACTGCCATCCTCTGAAATGGGTGATGAGTGTCAGGGACCCTAGCTCGCGACTCGCTAGATGGAATCTACACCTGCAGGAATACTGCTTTGAAGTTGAGCACAAGTCAGGAAAGACACATCTGAATGCTGATGCACTCAGCCGCACAGCTGCCGTGGCAGCTATAGAAGAGTTTGTCCCCGTAGTCGACCCCGCCGAATTACGCACAGAGCAGTGCAAAGATCCTGACCTGAAGCGAATAATCGAAAGCTTAGAGGACGCACCGTCTCACCCCGAACAGCTAGGTTATTTCATTGGCAAAGACGGCACCCTGTGTCGGCGCACGAGGCCAACCAGGAAAGGGAGACCAGAGAAAACCGCTTGGGAGAGAGTCGTCATACCTCGGTCGTGGACAGAAAGGGTTCTTCGCGCGTTTCACGATGCGCCATGCGCCGGTCATTTTGGCGTAGCGAAGACACGCAGGCGTGTGGAGCGTTTGTACTTTTGGAGTGGCATGCGACAGGATGTTAGAGACTACTGTGCGAAGTGTCATTCCTGTCTCGAAAGAAAAACACCCAAGGGACGAAGACCAGCTCCAATTCAGCCGTTCCCTGAGGTTTCGGCTCCCTTCGAGCGGACAGGTATGGACATAATGGGCCCATTGCCCACGACCACTTCCGGAAACAAGTACATTTTAGTATTTGTCGACCACCTTTCAAAATACGCGGAAGCGGTAGCACTCCCAGATCAGAAGGCAGACACGGTTGCAAGAGCATTTGTCGAACAGATCGTGCTCCGACATGGACCCCCGAGGCAACTCTTGACAGATCGGGGAACGAACTTCGTGTCGCAGCTAATGAGGAGAGTTTGCGAGCTGCTTAAGATCGCTAAGAAGCAGACAACACCGTACCATCCGGCTTGCAACGGCGCGGTGGAGCGACTGAACCAAACCGTGGCCGGGTTCCTGTCGCATTTTGTTTCGCGCGACCAGCGGGACTGGGACTTGTGGCTCCCGTATGCAATGTTTGCCTACAATTCCGCAGCACACGAGAGCACGGGCGAATCGCCATTCTTTCTTCTCTACGGCCGAGACCCGGACCAGCCTAGTGAAGTGCCAGAGGGCCCCCGTCGTGTCCCATACGCTTCACTGGACGACTATAAGGTTGAGCTAGAATCGCGCTTGCAAGTGGCGAGGGACATCGCAAAGGAGTCCTTAAAGAAAGCGGCGAAGCGCAGGAAGGAGGTGCACGATCGCAGTGCTAGAGACGCGCCGTTTGATGTGGGGGACAGCGTGTACATTGAAAACTGCCAAAGGCAGATTGGGCTAGCTCGTAAGTTCCAGACGAAGTGGAGAGGACCGTGCGAGGTTGTCGAGAAGCTTTCTCCGGTAAACTTCAGAGTCCGAGACGTGAACCGGCGTTTGATAAGGATACACGCAAATCGCCTCAAGTCGGCACCGGTTCAGTATTCACGAAATGAGGAAAGGGAAAGCGCGGATTTTGATGGGGACAGAAGTGAAGCGGAGCGCGCAGATAGTTCGCAAGAAACGCCCTCTCCTGCATTTGTTCGGCAGGCGCCCGAGGTGACGGCCGGAATGCCACCGGATTTACTTCATGCATTGCTAGAAGAAGAAGCGCGCGAGGTTGCCGCGCAGATAACGCCAGGAGAGGCTCCTGCCACGAGCCCTCGCGAGTCCCAAAGCAGACAAAGGGGCACAGACTTACTTAGTATGACTCATGAAGGCCGATATCCGCTGCGAAATCGGAAAGCTAAGTCGGACTAATGGCGTAAACAGAGCGGAGTTGTGAACTGGTTAGAATTGTGTAATGCCGCAGCTCATAACATTGCTATGTGCTTATGTGTTAAGTTATCGGAGTTGGTAGTTAAACCTTTCTGTCATTAAGTAACACCTGCACAGGAGAGCATGCGGAGCGCATGCAGAACCTGCCCTACTTCCTTTCGTTATCTATATTTTTGTCTGTGCCGTGATCGTGCTAGAAGTGGGAGCTCCTTTGTAACTGTGGTAAATTTATTTCGTCCAGTTTGGACTAGAAAGGAGAGGCTTGGGTGCTGAGTTTCATGTTTATCTGTAAAAGAAGATCAGTGCTGCCCCTGGAGACGCCAGTATTGACAGCGGAGGCATATGGTGTTGTGCAGTGGTGTTGAGTGCAGCGAAAAGTGTTTTGTCGGACGCACTGTGCGAGGCGATTCAGAAAGACAAGGGGAGCTGCGTGGACTCAAATGTTCGGAGAACATTCTTCTGGAGGGTGAGCGAGTGTGACATTCCGTGTGTGCTACGAGGATCCACGTTCGACGGCGCGGCGTAGACGGAGACCCGTGACAGCGGCATCATCAATTACCCAGCCATGCTCTTTGAGTGACGACCAGAAAAACCGGTCCCGCCGCCGCCCCGGGGAAACAGGCTTTATCCTCCCCAATTTCCGGTTACATTCCAGGACAAGGGAGCTGTCAGCGGGCCAGAGCGCGCCGTACCACAGCCGACGCTATGCGAAACCGCGAAGACGACATTCTTTCCCTCCCCCCCCTTTGTCGTGGGCTATCGCCGGGAAGGCACCCACAGCTTCCCAGAAGGGCCGCGACGGACACCTGTCATGGCGGACAGGCAGTACTCGCCAAGAATGTGGAAAGACAGGCGCTAGTGAATTAGCTCCGAAGAGAGAGCCTGTGTATACTCTCACTTGAGAGAGAGTGGTGGCGTTTTTGTTGTTTATTTAGTTTGTATTGTTAACAGACTCTGGGTTCGAGGCTAAGCCCAACCCAAAGGGGTGGTCCCCATCTCGCATGTTATTTTGGATTGGAGAATTGATGCTTTGGGCGGGCCACTGGAAATGACCGCCCTTAGTCCTTTGTTAATCAAGTGCTTAAAAGCGCATGTAAACGGATGCAGTCCAGTCTGAGCTGGGGCTCCATGCTTAGCATGTAATGTGATGCTACTTAGGCACTAACCTGCCCGGTCGATGAGTAAAGTAGTGCAAAGTTTGTTCTGTTGTAAAATTATGCTCTGCTGTCATCATCTACAAGCTCGCCTCCTGTTCATCTTCCAAGCCGAACGACACTAGAGGAAGGGTTTGGGAACCATCCTCGAAGAAACGGACGACTATTGAAATTCTACTGCATCCACGCCCAGGACGACATCGTTAGCGAAGAGGGCCTTCAGCGCCGAAGCCCGACGGCGTGCAGCTTCTGCCAGCAACCGCTCGAGCCCAACTCCGGAGCCACTCCATCGCCCCCATGAAGTCGTCGGCACGTAAGCTCGGACGCCCCAGCCTCTGATGTATAACCTTAACCATGTGTAATTATTGAATATACCTGTTTGTTTAAACTGAGCCATACGGTGTCTCTTTGCCTCTCCGTCCCGTGTGGACCTGCGCATTATGGGGGTCATCACAGCAGGCGCGCAGCAGTGACGCCCGCACGACAGTAGAGCGGCGAGGTCGACGCGGGGAACGCAATGGCGGAGGGAGCTCGCAAAACCCGGTTCAGGCGGCGTCGTGTGGTTCAAAAGGGTGACTTCACCCTTAGCGGGAGCGCGCGCATATAGGCACCCTAGGTTGGACTCGTGCTCGAATGGTTGGAACACAACATCCAGGCACTGCACGGCGATGGAAGGCGCGAACGCAGGCGCGCAGCAGTGACGCCCGCACGACAGTAGAGCGGCGAGGTCGACGCGGGGAACGCAATGGCGGAGGGAGCGCGCAAAACCCGGTTCAGGCGGCGTCGAGTGGTTCAAAGGGTGACTTCACCCTTAGCGGGAGCGCGCGCATAGAGGCATCCTAGGTTGGACTAGTGCTCGAATGGTTGGAACACAACATCCAGGCATTGCACGGTGATGAAAGGCGCGAACGCAGGCGCGCAGCAGTGACGCCCGCACGACAGTAGAGCGGCGATGTCGACGCGGGAAACGCAATGGCGGAGGGAGCGCGCAAAAACCGGTTCAGGCGGCGTCGAGTGGTTCAAAGGGTGACTTCACCCTTAGCGGGAGCGCGCGCATAGAGGCACCCTAGGTTGGACTAGTGCTCGAATGGTTGGAACACAACATCCAGGCATTGCACGGCGATGAAAGGCGCGAACGCAGGCGCGCAGCAGTGACGCCCGCACGACAGTAGAGCGGCGAGGTCGACGCGGGGAACGCAATGGCGGAGGGAGCGCGCAAAACCCGGTTCAGGCGGCGTCGAGTGGTTCAAAGGGTGACTTCACCCTTAGCGGGAGCGCGCACATAGAGGCACCCTAGGTTGGACTAGTGCTCGAATGGTTGGAACACAACATCCAGGCATTGCACGGCGATGAAAGGCGCGAACGCAGGCGCGCAGCAGTGACGCCCGCACGACAGTAGAGCGGCGAGGTCGACGCGGGGAACGCAATGGCGGAGGGAGCGCGCAAAAACCGGTTCAGGCGGCGTCGAGTGGTTCAAAGGGTGACTTCATTCTTAGCGGGAGCGCGCGCATAGAGGCACCCTAGGTTAGACTAGTGCTCGAATGGTTGGAACACAACATCCAGGCATTGCACGGCAATGAAAGGCGCGAACGGAGGCGCAGCAGTGACGCCCGCACGACAGTAGAGCGGCGAGGTCGACGCGGGGAACGCAATGGCGGAGGGAGCGCGCAAAAACCGGTTCAGGCGGCGTCGAGTGGTTCAAAGGGTGACTTCACCCTTAGCGGGAGCGCGCGCATATAGGCACCCTAGGTTGGACTCGTGCTCGAATGGTTGGAACACAACATCCAGGCACTGCACGGCGATGGAAGGCGCGAACGCAGGCGCGCAGCAGTGACGCCCGCACGACAGTAGAGCGGCGAGGTCGACGCGGGGAACGCAATGGCGGAGGGAGCGCGCAAAACCCGGTTCAGGCGGCGTCGAGTGGTTCAAAGGGTGACTTCACCCTTAGCGGGAGCGCGCGCATAGAGGCACCCTAGGTTGGACTAGTGCTCGAATGGTTGGAACACAACATCCAGGCATTGCACGGTGATGAAAGGCGCGAACGCAGGCGCGCAGCAGTGACGCCCGCACGACAGTAGAGCGGCGATGTCGACGCGGGAAACGCAATGGCGGAGGGAGCGCGCAAAAACCGGTTCAGGCGGCGTCGAGTGGTTCAAAGGGTGACTTCACCCTTAGCGGGAGCGCGCGCATAGAGGCACCCTAGGTTGGACTAGTGCTCGAATGGTTGGAACACAACATCCAGGCATTGCACGGCGATGAAAGGCGCGAACGCAGGCGCGCAGCAGTGACGCCCGCACGACAGTAGAGCGGCGAGGTCGACGCGGGGAACGCAATGGCGGAGGGAGCGCGCAAAACCCGGTTCAGGCGGCGTCGAGTGGTTCAAAGGGTGACTTCACCCTTAGCGGGAGCGCGCACATAGAGGCACCCTAGGTTGGACTAGTGCTCGAATGGTTGGAACACAACATCCAGGCATTGCACGGCGATGAAAGGCGCGAACGCAGGCGCGCAGCAGTGACGCCCGCACGACAGTAGAGCGGCGAGGTCGACGCGGGGAACGCAATGGCGGAGGGAGCGCGCAAAAACCGGTTCAGGCGGCGTCGAGTGGTTCAAAGGGTGACTTCATTCTTAGCGGGAGCGCGCGCATAGAGGCACCCTAGGTTAGACTAGTGCTCGAATGGTTGGAACACAACATCCAGGCATTGCACGGCAATGAAAGGCGCGAACGGAGGCGCAGCAGTGACGCCCGCACGACAGTAGAGCGGCGAGGTCGACGCGGGGAACGCAATGGCGGAGGGAGCGCGCAAAAACCGGTTCAGGCGGCGTCGAGTGGTTCAAAGGGTGACTTCACCCTTAGCGGGAGCGCGCGCATAGAGGCACCCTAGGTTGGACTAGTGCTCGAATGGTTGGAACCCAACATCGAGGCATTGCACGGCGATGAAAGGCGCGAACGCAGGCGCGCAACAGTGACGCCCGCACGACAGTAGAGCGGCGAGGTCGACGCGGGGAACGCAATGGCGGAGGGAGCGCGCAAAAACCGGTTCAGGCGGCGTCGAGTGGTTCAAAGGGTGACTTCACCCTTAGCGGGAGCGCGCGCATATAGGCACCCTAGGTTGGACTCGTGCTCGAATGGTTGGAACACAACATCCAGGCATTGCACGGCGATGAAAGGCTAGAACGCAGGCGCGCAGCAGTGACGCCCGCACGATAGAAGAGCGGCGAGGTCGACGCGGGGAACGCAATGGCGGAGGGAGCGCGCAAAACCCGGTTCAGGCGGCGTCGAGTGGTTCAAAGGGTGACTTCACCCTTAGCGGGAGCGCGCGCATATAGGCACCCTAGGTTGGACTCGTGCTCGAATGGTTGGAACACAACATCCAGGCATTGCACGGCAATGAAAGGCGCGAACGCAGGCGCGCAGCAGTGACGCCCGCACGACAGTAGAGCGGCGAGGTCGACGTGGGGAACGCAATGGCGGAGGGAGCGCGCAAAACCCGGTTCAGGCGGCGTCGAGTGGTTCAAAGGGTGACTTCACCCTTAACGGGAGCGCGCGCATAGAGGCACCCTAGGATGGACTAGTGCTCGAATGGTTGGAACACAACATCCAGGCATTGCACGGCGATGAAAGGCGCGAACGCAGGCGCGCAGCAGTGACGCCCGCACGACAGTAGAGCGGCGAGGTCGACGCGGGGAACGCAATGGCGGAGGGAGCGCGCAAAACCCGGTTCAGGCGGCGTCGTGTGGTTGAAAGGGTGACTTCACCCTTAGCGGGAGCGCGCGCATATAGGCACCCTAGGTTGGACTCGTGCTCGAATGGTTGGAACACAACATCCAGGCACTGCACGGCGATGGAAGGCGCGAACGCAGGCGCGCAGCAGTGACGCCCGCACGACAGTAGAGCGGCGAGGTCGACGCGGGGAACGCAATGGCGGAGGGAGCGCGCAAAAACCGGTTCAGGCGGCGTCGAGTGGTTCAAAGGGTGACTTCACCCTTAGCGGGAGCGCGCGCATAGTGGCACCCTAGGTTGGACTAGTGCTCGAATGGTTGGAACACAACATCCAGGCATTGCACGGCGATGAAAGGCGCGAACGCAGGCGCGCAGCAGTGACGCCCGCACGACAGTAGAGCGGCGAGGTCGACGCGGGGAACGCAATGGCGGAGGGAGCGCGCAAAACCCGGTTCAGGCGGCGTCGAGTGGTTCAAAGGGTGACTTCACCCTTAGCGGGAGCGCGCGCATAGAGGCACCCTAGGTTGGACTAGCGCTCGAATGGTTGGAACACAACATCCAGGCATTGCACGGCGATGAAAGGCGCGAACGCAGACGCGCAGCAGTGACGCCCGCACGACAGTAGAGCGGCGAGGTCGACGCGGGGAACGCAATGGCGGAGGGAGCGCGCAAAAACCGGTTCAGGCGGCGTCGAGTGGTTCAAAGGGTGACTTCACCCTTAGCGGGAGCGCGCGCATATAGGCACCCTAGGTTGGACTCGTGCTCGAATGGTTGGAACACAACATCCAGGCATTGCACGGCGATGAAAGGCGCGAACGCAGGCGCGCAGCAGTGACGCCCGCACGACAGTAGAGCGGCGAGGTCGACGCAGGGAACGCAATGGCGGAGGGAGCGCGCAAAACCCGGTTCAGGCGGCGTCGAGTGGTTCAAAGGGTGACTTCACCCGTAGCGGGAGCGCGCGCATAGAGGCACCCTAGGTTGGACTAGTGCTCGAATGGTTGGAACACAACATCCAGGCATTGCACGGCGATGAAAGGCGCGAACGCAGGCGCGCAGCAGTGACGCCCGCACGACAGTAGAGCGGCGAGGTCGACGCGGGGAACGCAATGGCGGAGGGAGCGCGTAAAACCCGGTTCAGGCGGCGTCGAGTGGTTCAAAGGGTGACTTCACCCTTAGCGGGAGCGCGCGCATATAGGCACCCTAGGTTGGACTCGTGCTCGAATGGTTGGAACACAACATCCAGGCATTGCACGGCGATGAAAGGCGCGAACGCAGGCGCGCAGCAGTGACGCCCGCACGACAGTAGAGCGGCGAGGTCGACGCGGGGAACGCAATGGCGGAGGGAGCGCGCAAAAACCGGTTCAGGCGGCGTCGAGTGGTTCAAAGGGTGACTTCACCCTTAGCGGGAGCGCGCGCATAGAGGCACCCTAGGTTGGACTAGTGCTCGAATGGTTGGAACACAACATCCAGGCATTGCACGGCGATGAAAGGCGCGAACGCAGGCGCGCAGCAGTGACGCCCGCACGACAGTAGAGCGGCGAGGTCGACGCGGGGAACGCAATGGCGGAGGGAGCGCGCAAAAACCGGTTCAGGCGGCGTCGAGTGGTTCAAAGGGTGACTTCACCCTTAGCGGGAGCGCGCGCATAGAGGCACCCTAGGTTGGACTAGTGCTCGAATGGTTGGAACACAACATCCAGGCATTGCACGGCGATGAAAGGCGCGAACGCAGGCGCGCAGCAGTGACGCCCGCACGACAGAAGAGCGGCGAGGTCGACGCGGGGAACGCAATGGCGGAGGGAGCGCGCAAAAACCGGTTCAGGCGGCGTCGAGTGGTTCAAAGGGTGACTTCACCCTTAGCGGGAGCGCGCGCATAGAGGCACCCTAGGTTGGACTAGTGCTCGAATGGTTGGAACACAACATCCAGGCATTGCACGGCGATGAAAGGCGCGAACGCAGGCGCGCAGCAGTGACGCCCGCACGACAGTAGAGCGGCGAGGTCGACGCGGGGAACGCAATGGCGGAGGGAGCGCGCAAAAACCGGTTCAGGCGGCGTCGAGTGGTTCAAAGGGTGACTTCACCCTTAGCGGGAGCGCGCGCATAGAGGCACCCTAGGTTGGACTAGTGCTCGAATGGTTGGAACACAACATCCAGGCATTGCACGGCGATGAAAGGCGCGAACGCAGGCGCGCAGCAGTGACGCCCGCACGACAGTAGAGCGGCGAGGTCGACGCGGGGAACGCAATGGCGGAGGGAGCGCGCAAAACCCGGTTCAGGCGGCGTCGAGTGGTTCAAAGGGTGACTTCACCCTTAGCGGGAGCGCGCGCATAGAGGCACCCTAGGTTGGACTAGTGCTCGAATGGTTGGAACACAACATCCAGGCAATGCACGGCGATGAAAGGCGCGAACGTAGGCGCGCAGCAGTGACGCCCGCACGACAGTAGAGCGGCGATGTCGACGCGGGGAACGCAATGGCGGAGGGAGCGCGCAAAAACCGGTTCAGGCGGCGTCGAGTGGTTCAAAGGGTGACTTCACCCTTAGCGGGAGCGCGCGCATAGAGGCACCCTAGGTTGGACTAGTGCTCGAATGGTTGGAACACAACATCCAGGCATTGCACGGCGATGAAAGGCGCGACCGCAGGCGCGCAGCAGTGACGCCCGCACGACAGTAGAGCGGCGAGGTCGACGCGGGGAACGCAATGGCGGAGGGAGCGCGCAAAAACCGGTTCAGGCGGCGTGGAGTGGTTCAAAGGGTGACTTCACCCTTAGCGGGAGCGCGCGCATAGAGGCACCCTAGGTTGGACTAGTGCTCGAATGGTTGGAACACAACATCCAGGCATTGCACGGCGATGAAAGGCGCGAACGCAGGCGCGCAGCAGTGACGCCTGCACGACAGTAGAGCGGCGAGGTCGACGCGGGGAACGCAATGGCGGAGGGAGCGCGCAAAACCCGGTTCAGGCGGCGTCGAGTGGTTCAAAGGGTGACTTCACCCTTAGCGGGAGCGCGCGCATAGAGGCACCCTAGGTTGGACTAGTGCTCGAATGGTTGGAACACAACATCCAGGCATTGCACGGCGATGAAAGGCGCGAACGCAGGCGCGCAGCAGTGACGCCCGCACGACAGTAGAGCGGCGAGGTCGACGCGGGGAACGCAATGGCGGAGGGAGCGCGCAAAAACCGGTTCAGGCGGCGTCGAGTGGTTCAAAGGGTGACTTCACCCTTAGCGGGAGCGCGCGCATAGAGGCACCCTAGGTTGGACTAGTGCTCGAATGGTTGGAACACAACATCCAGGCATTGCACGGCGATGAAAGGCGCGACCGCAGGCGCGCAGCAGTGACGCCCGCACGACAGTAGAGCGGCGAGGTCGACGCGGGGAACGCAATGGCGGAGGGAGCGCGCAAAAACCGGTTCAGGCGGCGTGGAGTGGTTCAAAGGGTGACTTCACCCTTAGCGGGAGCGCGCGCATAGAGGCACCCTAGGTTGGACTAGTGCTCGAATGGTTGGAACACAACATCCAGGCATTGCACGGCGATGAAAGGCGCGAACGCAGGCGCGCAGCAGTGACGCCTGCACGACAGTAGAGCGGCGAGGTCGACGCGGGGAACGCAATGGCGGAGGGAGCGCGCAAAACCCGGTTCAGGCGGCGTCGAGTGGTTCAAAGGGTGACTTCACCCTTAGCGGGAGCGCGCGCATAGAGGCACCCTAGGTTGGACTAGTGCTGGAATGGTTGGAACACAACATCCAGGCATTGCACGGCGATGAAAGGCGCGAACGCAGGCGCGCAGCAGTGACGCCCGCACGACAGTAGAGCGGCGAGGTCGACGCGGGGAACGCAATGGCGGAGGGAGCGCGCAAAAACCGGTTCAGGCGGCGTCGAGTGGTTCAAAGGGTGACTTCACCCTTAGCGGGAGCGCGCGCATAGAGGCACCCTAGGTTGGACTAGTGCTCGAATGGTTGGAACACAACATCCAGGCATTGCACGGCGATGAAAGGCGCGAACGCAGGCGCGCAGCAGTGACGCCCGCACGACAGTAGAGCGGCGAGGTCGACGCGGGGAACGCAATGGCGGAGGGAGCGCGCAAAACACGGTTCAGGCGGCGTCGAGTGGTTCAAAGGGTGACTTCACCCTTAGCGGGAGCGCGCGCATAGAGGCACCCTAGGTTGGACTAGTGCTCGAATGGTTGGAACACAACATCCAGGCATTGCACGGCGATGAAAGGCGCGAACGCAGGCGCGCAGCAGTGACGCCCGCACGACAGTAGAGCGGCGATGTCGACGCGGGGAACGCAATGGCGGAGGGAGCGCGCAAAAACCGGTTCAGGCGGCGTCGAGTGGTTCAAAGGGTGACTTCACCCTTAGCGGGAGCGCGCGCATAGAGGCACCCTAGGTTGGACTAGTGCTCGAATGGTTGGAACACAACATCCAGGCAGTGCACGGCGATGAAAGGCGCGAACGCAGGCGCGCAGCAGTGACGCCCGCACGACAGTAGAGCGGCGAGGTCGACGCGGGGAACGCAATGGCGGAGGGAGCGCGCAAAAACCGGTTCAGGCGGCGTCGAGTGGTTCAAAGGGTGACTTCACCCTTAGCGGGAGCGCGCGCATAGAGGCACCCTAGGTTGGACTAGTGCTCGAATGGTTGGAACACAACATCCAGGCATTGCACGGCGATGAAAGGCGCGAACGCAGGCGCGCAGCAGTGACGCCCGCACGACAGTAGAGCGGCGAGGTCGACGCGGGGAACGCAATGGCGGAGGGAGCGCGCAAAAACCGGTTCAGGCGGCGTCGAGTGGTTCAAAGGGTGACTTCACCCTTAGCGGGAGCGCGCGCATAGAGGCACCCTAGGTTGGACTAGTGCTCGAATGGTTGGAACACAACATCCAGGCATTGCACGGCGATGAAAGGCGCGAACGCAGGCGCGCAGCAGTGACGCCCGCACGACAGTAGAGCGGCGAGGTCGACGCGGGGAACGCAATGGCGGAGGGAGCGCGCAAAAACCGGTTCAGGCGGCGTCGAGTGGTTCAAAGGGTGACTTCACCCTTAGCGGGAGCGCGCGCATAGAGGCACCCTAGGTTGGACTAGTGCTCGAATGGTTGGAACACAACATCCAGGCATTGCACGGCGATGAAAGGCGCGAACGCAGGCGCGCAGCAGTGACGCCCGCACGACAGTAGAGCGGCGAGGTCGACGCGGGGAACGCAATGGCGGAGGGAGCGCGCAAAACCCGGTTCAGGCGGCGTCGAGTGGTTCAAAGGGTGACTTCACCCTTAGCGGGAGCGCGCGCATAGAGGCACCCTAGGTTGGACTAGTGCTCGAATGGTTGGAACACAACATCCAGGCATTGCACGGCGATGAAAGGCGCGAACGCAGGCGCGCAGCAGTGACGCCCGCACGACAGTAGAGCGGCGAGGTCGACGCGGGGAACGCAATGGCGGAGGGAGCGCGCAAAAACCGGTTCAGGCGGCGTCGAGTGGTTCAAAGGGTGACTTCACCCTTAGCGGGAGCGCGCGCATAGAGGCACCCTAGGTTGGACTAGTGCTCGAATGGTTGGAACACAACATCCAGGCATTGCACGGCGATGAAAGGCGCGAACGCAGGCGCGCAGCAGTGACGCCCGCACGACAGTAGAGCGGCGAGGTCGACGCGGGGAACGCAATGGCGGAGGGAGCGCGCAAAACCCGGTTCAGGCGGCGTCGAGTGGTTCAAAGGGTGACTTCACCCTTAGCGGGAGCGCGCGCATAGAGGCACCCTAGGTTGGACTAGTGCTCGAATGGTTGGAACACAACATCCAGGCATTGCACGGCGATGAAAGGCGCGAACGCAGGCGCGCAGCAGTGACGCCCGCACGACAGTAGAGCGGCGAGGTCGACGCGGGGAACGCAATGGCGGAGGGAGCGCGCAAAAACCGGTTCAGGCGGCGTCGAGTGGTTCAAAGGGTGACTTCACCCTTAGCGGGAGCGCGCGCATAGAGGCACCCTAGGTTGGACTAGTGCTCGAATGGTTGGAACACAACATCCAGGCATTGCACGGCGATGAAAGGCGCGAACGCAGGCGCGCAGCAGTGACGCCCGCACGACAGTAGAGCGGCGAGGTCGACGCGGGGAACGCAATGGCGGAGGGAGCGCGCAAAAACCGGTTCAGGCGGCGTCGAGTGGTTCAAAGGGTGACTTCACCCTTAGCGGGAGCGCGCGCATAGAGGCACCCTAGGTTGGACTAGTGCTCGAATGGTTGGAACACAACATCCAGGCATTGCACGGCGATGAAAGGCGCGAACGCAGGCGCGCAGCAGTGACGCCCGCACGACAGTAGAGCGGCGAGGTCGACGCGGGGAACGCAATGGCGGAGGGAGCGCGCAAAACCCGGTTCAGGCGGCGTCGAGTGGTTCAAAGGGTGACTTCACCCTTAGCGGGAGCGCGCGCATAGAGGCACCCTAGGTTGGACTAGTGCTCGAATGGTTGGAACACAACATCCAGGCATTGCACGGCGATGAAAGGCGCGAACGCAGGCGCGCAGCAGTGACGCCCGCACGACAGTAGAGCGGCGAGGTCGACGCGGGGAACGCAATGGCGGAGGGAGCGCGCAAAAACCGGTTCAGGCGGCGTCGAGTGGTTCAAAGGGTGACTTCACCCTTAGCGGGAGCGCGCGCATAGAGGCACCCTAGGTTGGACTAGTGCTCGAATGGTTGGAACACAACATCCAGGCATTGCACGGCGATGAAAGGCGCGAACGCAGGCGCGCAGCAGTGACGCCCGCACGACAGTAGAGCGGCGAGGTCGACGCGGGGAACGCAATGGCGGAGGGAGCGCGCAAAAACCGGTTCAGGCGGCGTCGAGTGGTTCAAAGGGTGACTTCACCCTTAGCGGGAGCGCGCGCATAGAGGCACCCTAGGTTGGACTAGTGCTCGAATGGTTGGAACACAACATCCAGGCATTGCACGGCGATGAAAGGCGCGAACGCAGGCGCGCAGCAGTGACGCCCGCACGACAGTAGAGCGGCGAGGTCGACGCGGGGAACGCAATGGCGGAGGGAGCGCGCAAAAACCGGTTCAGGCGGCGTCGAGTGGTTCAAAGGGTGACTTCACCCTTAGCGGGAGCGCGCGCATAGAGGCACCCTAGGTTGGACTAGTGCTCGAATGGTTGGAACACAACATCCAGGCATTGCACGGCGATGAAAGGCGCGAACGCAGGCGCGCAGCAGTGACGCCCGCACGACAGTAGAGCGGCGAGGTCGACGCGGGGAACGCAATGGCGGAGGGAGCGCGCAAAAACCGGTTCAGGCGGCGTCGAGTGGTTCAAAGGGTGACTTCACCCTTAGCGGGAGCGCGCGCATAGAGGCACCCTAGGTTGGACTAGTGCTCGAATGGTTGGAACACAACATCCAGGCATTGCACGGCGATGAAAGGCGCGAACGCAGGCGCGCAGCAGTGACGCCCGCACGACAGTAGAGCGGCGAGGTCGACGCGGGGAACGCAATGGCGGAGGGAGCGCGCAAAAACCGGTTCAGGCGGCGTCGAGTGGTTCAAAGGGTGACTTCACCCTTAGCGGGAGCGCGCGCATAGAGGCACCCTAGGTTGGACTAGTGCTCGAATGGTTGGAACACAACATCCAGGCATTGCACGGCGATGAAAGGCGCGAACGCAGGCGCGCAGCAGTGACGCCCGCACGACAGTAGAGCGGCGAGGTCGACGCGGGGAACGCAATGGCGGAGGGAGCGCGCAAAAACCGGTTCAGGCGGCGTCGAGTGGTTCAAAGGGTGACTTCACCCTTAGCGGGAGCGCGCGCATAGAGGCACCCTAGGTTGGACTAGTGCTCGAATGGTTGGAACACAACATCCAGGCATTGCACGGCGATGAAAGGCGCGAACGCAGGCGCGCAGCAGTGACGCCCGCACGACAGTAGAGCGGCGAGGTCGACGCGGGGAACGCAATGGCGGAGGGAGCGCGCAAAAACCGGTTCAGGCGGCGTCGAGTGGTTCAAAGGGTGACTTCACCCTTAGCGGGAGCGCGCGCATAGAGGCACCCTAGGTTGGACTAGTGCTCGAATGGTTGGAACACAACATCCAGGCATTGCACGGCGATGAAAGGCGCGAACGCAGGCGCGCAGCAGTGACGCCCGCACGACAGTAGAGCGGCGAGGTCGACGCGGGGAACGCAATGGCGGAGGGAGCGCGCAAAAACCGGTTCAGGCGGCGTCGAGTGGTTCAAAGGGTGACTTCACCCTTAGCGGGAGCGCGCGCATAGAGGCACCCTAGGTTGGACTAGTGCTCGAATGGTTGGAACACAACATCCAGGCATTGCACGGCGATGAAAGGCGCGAACGCAGGCGCGCAGCAGTGACGCCCGCACGACAGTAGAGCGGCGAGGTCGACGCGGGGAACGCAATGGCGGAGGGAGCGCGCAAAAACCGGTTCAGGCGGCGTCGAGTGGTTCAAAGGGTGACTTCACCCTTAGCGGGAGCGCGCGCATAGAGGCACCCTAGGTTGGACTAGTGCTCGAATGGTTGGAACACAACATCCAGGCATTGCACGGCGATGAAAGGCGCGAACGCAGGCGCGCAGCAGTGACGCCCGCACGACAGTAGAGCGGCGAGGTCGACGCGGGGAACGCAATGGCGGAGGGAGCGCGCAAAAACCGGTTCAGGCGGCGTCGAGTGGTTCAAAGGGTGACTTCACCCTTAGCGGGAGCGCGCGCATAGAGGCACCCTAGGTTGGACTAGTGCTCGAATGGTTGGAACACAACATCCAGGCATTGCACGGCGATGAAAGGCGCGAACGCAGGCGCGCAGCAGTGACGCCCGCACGACAGTAGAGCGGCGAGGTCGACGCGGGGAACGCAATGGCGGAGGGAGCGCGCAAAAACCGGTTCAGGCGGCGTCGAGTGGTTCAAAGGGTGACTTCACCCTTAGCGGGAGCGCGCGCATAGAGGCACCCTAGGTTGGACTAGTGCTCGAATGGTTGGAACACAACATCCAGGCATTGCACGGCGATGAAAGGCGCGAACGCAGGCGCGCAGCAGTGACGCCCGCACGACAGTAGAGCGGCGAGGTCGACGCGGGGAACGCAATGGCGGAGGGAGCGCGCAAAACCCGGTTCAGGCGGCGTCGAGTGGTTCAAAGGGTGACTTCACCCTTAGCGGGAGCGCGCGCATAGAGGCACCCTAGGTTGGACTAGTGCTCGAATGGTTGGAACACAACATCCAGGCATTGCACGGCGATGAAAGGCGCGAACGCAGGCGCGCAGCAGTGACGCCCGCACGACAGTAGAGCGGCGAGGTCGACGCGGGGAACGCAATGGCGGAGGGAGCGCGCAAAAACCGGTTCAGGCGGCGTCGAGTGGTTCAAAGGGTGACTTCACCCTTAGCGGGAGCGCGCGCATAGAGGCACCCTAGGTTGGACTAGTGCTCGAATGGTTGGAACACAACATCCAGGCATTGCACGGCGATGAAAGGCGCGAACGCAGGCGCGCAGCAGTGACGCCCGCACGACAGTAGAGCGGCGAGGTCGACGCGGGGAACGCAATGGCGGAGGGAGCGCGCAAAAACCGGTTCAGGCGGCGTCGAGTGGTTCAAAGGGTGACTTCACCCTTAGCGGGAGCGCGCGCATAGAGGCACCCTAGGTTGGACTAGTGCTCGAATGGTTGGAACACAACATCCAGGCATTGCACGGCGATGAAAGGCGCGAACGCAGGCGCGCAGCAGTGACGCCCGCACGACAGTAGAGCGGCGAGGTCGACGCGGGGAACGCAATGGCGGAGGGAGCGCGCAAAAACCGGTTCAGGCGGCGTCGAGTGGTTCAAAGGGTGACTTCACCCTTAGCGGGAGCGCGCGCATAGAGGCACCCTAGGTTGGACTAGTGCTCGAATGGTTGGAACACAACATCCAGGCATTGCACGGCGATGAAAGGCGCGAACGCAGGCGCGCAGCAGTGACGCCCGCACGACAGTAGAGCGGCGAGGTCGACGCGGGGAACGCAATGGCGGAGGGAGCGCGCAAAAACCGGTTCAGGCGGCGTCGAGTGGTTCAAAGGGTGACTTCACCCTTAGCGGGAGCGCGCGCATAGAGGCACCCTAGGTTGGACTAGTGCTCGAATGGTTGGAACACAACATCCAGGCATTGCACGGCGATGAAAGGCGCGAACGCAGGCGCGCAGCAGTGACGCCCGCACGACAGTAGAGCGGCGAGGTCGACGCGGGGAACGCAATGGCGGAGGGAGCGCGCAAAAACCGGTTCAGGCGGCGTCGAGTGGTTCAAAGGGTGACTTCACCCTTAGCGGGAGCGCGCGCATAGAGGCACCCTAGGTTGGACTAGTGCTCGAATGGTTGGAACACAACATCCAGGCATTGCACGGCGATGAAAGGCGCGAACGCAGGCGCGCAGCAGTGACGCCCGCACGACAGTAGAGCGGCGAGGTCGACGCGGGGAACGCAATGGCGGAGGGAGCGCGCAAAAACCGGTTCAGGCGGCGTCGAGTGGTTCAAAGGGTGACTTCACCCTTAGCGGGAGCGCGCGCATAGAGGCACCCTAGGTTGGACTAGTGCTCGAATGGTTGGAACACAACATCCAGGCATTGCACGGCGATGAAAGGCGCGAACGCAGGCGCGCAGCAGTGACGCCCGCACGACAGTAGAGCGGCGAGGTCGACGCGGGGAACGCAATGGCGGAGGGAGCGCGCAAAAACCGGTTCAGGCGGCGTCGAGTGGTTCAAAGGGTGACTTCACCCTTAGCGGGAGCGCGCGCATAGAGGCACCCTAGGTTGGACTAGTGCTCGAATGGTTGGAACACAACATCCAGGCATTGCACGGCGATGAAAGGCGCGAACGCAGGCGCGCAGCAGTGACGCCCGCACGACAGTAGAGCGGCGAGGTCGACGCGGGGAACGCAATGGCGGAGGGAGCGCGCAAAAACCGGTTCAGGCGGCGTCGAGTGGTTCAAAGGGTGACTTCACCCTTAGCGGGAGCGCGCGCATAGAGGCACCCTAGGTTGGACTAGTGCTCGAATGGTTGGAACACAACATCCAGGCATTGCACGGCGATGAAAGGCGCGAACGCAGGCGCGCAGCAGTGACGCCCGCACGACAGTAGAGCGGCGAGGTCGACGCGGGGAACGCAATGGCGGAGGGAGCGCGCAAAAACCGGTTCAGGCGGCGTCGAGTGGTTCAAAGGGTGACTTCACCCTTAGCGGGAGCGCGCGCATAGAGGCACCCTAGGTTGGACTAGTGCTCGAATGGTTGGAACACAACATCCAGGCATTGCACGGCGATGAAAGGCGCGAACGCAGGCGCGCAGCAGTGACGCCCGCACGACAGTAGAGCGGCGAGGTCGACGCGGGGAACGCAATGGCGGAGGGAGCGCGCAAAACCCGGTTCAGGCGGCGTCGAGTGGTTCAAAGGGTGACTTCACCCTTAGCGGGAGCGCGCGCATAGAGGCACCCTAGGTTGGACTAGTGCTCGAATGGTTGGAACACAACATCCAGGCATTGCACGGCGATGAAAGGCGCGAACGCAGGCGCGCAGCAGTGACGCCCGCACGACAGTAGAGCGGCGAGGTCGACGCGGGGAACGCAATGGCGGAGGGAGCGCGCAAACACCGGTTCAGGCGGCGTCGAGTGGTTCAAAGGGTGACTTCACCCTTAGCGGGAGCGCGCGCATAGAGGCACCCTAGGTTGGACTAGTGCTCGAATGGTTGGAACACAACATCCAGGCATTGCACGGCGATGAAAGGCGCGAACGCAGGCGCGCAGCAGTGACGCCCGCACGACAGTAGAGCGGCGAGGTCGACGCGGGGAACGCAATGGCGGAGGGAGCGCGCAAAAACCGGTTCAGGCGGCGTCGAGTGGTTCAAAGGGTGACTTCACCCTTAGCGGGAGCGCGCGCATAGAGGCACCCTAGGTTGGACTAGTGCTCGAATGGTTGGAACACAACATCCAGGCATTGCACGGCGATGAAAGGCGCGAACGCAGGCGCGCAGCAGTGACGCCCGCACGACAGTAGAGCGGCGAGGTCGACGCGGGGAACGCAATGGCGGAGGGAGCGCGCAAAACCCGGTTCAGGCGGCGTCGAGTGGTTCAAAGGGTGA
Organism: Amblyomma americanum; assembly: GCA_030143305.2. Taxonomy (NCBI): domain Eukaryota; kingdom Metazoa; phylum Arthropoda; class Arachnida; order Ixodida; family Ixodidae; genus Amblyomma; species Amblyomma americanum. The sequence goes on along the minus strand of JARKHS020006384.1, from coordinate 207 downwards.
CTTCACCCTTAGCGGGAGCGCGCGCATAGAGGCACCCTAGGTTGGACTAGTGCTCGAATGGTTGGAACACAACATCCAGGCATTGCACGGCGATGAAAGGCGCGAACGCAGGCGCGCAGCAGTGACGCCCGCACGACAGTAGAGCGGCGAGGTCGACGCGGGGAACGCAATGGCGGAGGGAGCGCGCAAAACCCGGTTCAGGCGGCG
>JARKHS020006383.1:0-47952 GCA_030143305.2 Amblyomma americanum | reverse complement strand
TCTCCAAGAGGGAGTTCATCCAACACGGAGTTTCTCCGACATGGAGTTTCTCCAACACGGAGTTTCTCCAGCACGAAGTTTCTCCATCACGGAGTTTCTCTAACAATAAGTTTCTCCAACACAGAGTTTCTCCAACACGAAGTTTCTACAACATGGAGTTTCGCCAACACGAAGCTTCTACAACACGGAGTTTCTCCAACACGAAGTTTCTACAACATGGAGTTTCTACAACACGAAGTTTCTGCGACACGGAGTTTCTCCGACACGGACTTTCTCCGATACGAAGTTTCTCCAACACGGAGCTTCTCCAACACGGAGTTTCTCCAACTCGGAGTTTCTCACACACGGAGTTTCTCCAACACGGAGTTTCTGCAACACGGAGTTTCTCCAACACGAAGTCTCTCCAGCGCGGAGATTCTCCAGCGCGTAGTTTCCCCAGCGCGGATTTTCTGCAGCATGGAGTTTCTCCAACATGGAGTTTCTCCAACATGGATTATCTCCAACACGGAGTTTCTACAACACGGAGTTTCTTCAACAGGGAGTTTCTCCAACACAGTTTCTCCAACACGGAGTTTCTACAACATGGAGTTTCTCCAACACGGAGTTTCTACAACATAAAGTTTCTCCAACACGAAGTTTCTCCAACACGGAGTTTCTCCAACACGGACATTCTCCAACACGGACTTTCTCCAACATGGAGTTTCTCTAAAACGGAGTTTCTCCAACACGGAGTTTCTCCAACACGGAGTTTCTTCAACACGAAGTTTCTACAACATGAAGTTTCTGCATCTCGGCGTTTCCCCAACACGGAGTTTCCACAACACGGAGTTTCTCCAACACGGAGTTTCTCCAACATGGAGTTTCTCCAACAAGGATTTTCTCCAACAAGGAGTTTCTCCAACCAGAAGGTTCTCCAACATGGAGTTTCTCTAACACGGAGTTTCTACAACAGGGAGTTTCTCCAACACGGAGTTTCTAAAACACGGAGTTTCTCCAACACAGAGTTTTCTCCAACACGGAGTTTCTCCAACACGGAGTGTCTCCAACAAGGAGTTTCTCCAACATGGAGTTTCTCACACACGGAGTTTCTCCAACACGGAGTTTCTGCAACACGGAGTTTCTCCAACACGAAGTCTCTCCAGCGCGGAGATTCTCCACGCGTAGTTTCCCCAGCGCGGATTTTCTGCAGCATGGAGTTTCTCCAACATGGAGTTTCTCCAACATGGATTATCTCCAACACGGAGTTTCTACAACACGGAGTTTCTACAACACGGAGTTTCTTCAACAGGGAGTTTCTCCAACACAGAGTTTCTCCAACACGGAGTTTCTACAACATGGAGTTTCTCCAACACGGAGTTTCTACAACATAAAGTTTCTCCAACACGAAGTTTCTCCAACACGGAGTTTCTCCAACACGGACATTCTCCAACACGGACTTTCTCCAACATGGAGTTTCTCTAACACGGAGTTTCTCCAACACGGAGTTTCTCCAACACGGAGTTTCTTCAACACGGAGTTTCTCCAGCGCGGAGTTTCTCCAGCGCAGAGTTTCTCCAACACGTAGTTGCTATAGCACGGAGTTTCTCCAACAAGGATTTTCTCCAACACGGAGTTTCTCCAACACGGAGTTTCTCCAACACGGAGTTTCACCGACACGGAGTTTCTCCAACACGGAGTTTCTCCAACATGGAGTTTCTCCGACACAGAGATTCTCCAAGAGGGAGTTCCTCCAACACGGAGTTTCTCCGACATGGAGTTTCTCCAACACGGAGTTTCTCCGACAGTTTCTACAACACGAAGTTTCTCCAGCACGAAGTTTCTCTAACAATAAGTTCTCCAACACAGTTTCTCCAACACGAAGTTTCTACAACATGGAGTTTCGCCAACACGAAGCTTCTCCAACACGGACTTTCTCCAACATGGAGTTTCTCTAACACGGAGTTTCTCCAACACGGAGTTTCTCCAACACGGAGTTTCTTCAACACGGAGTTTCTACAACATGGAGTTTCTCCAACACGGAGTTTCTACAACATAGTTTCTCCAACACGGAGTTTCTCCAATACGAAGTTTCTTTGACATGGAGTTTCTCCAACATAAAGTTTCTCCAACACGGAGTTTCTCCGACACGGAGTTTCTCCAACACGAAGTTTCTCCAGCGCGGAGTTTCTCCAACACGGAGTTTGTCCAACACAGAGTTCCTCCAACACGGAGTTTTTCGAACACGGAGTTTCTCCAGCGTGGAGTTTCTCCAACACGGAGTTGCTATAGCACGGAGTTTCTCCAACAAGGATTTTCTCCAACACGAAGTTTCTCCAACACGGAGTTTCTCCAACACGGAGTTTCTCCAACACGGAGTTTCTCCGACACGGAGTTTCTCCAACATGGAGTTTCTCCAACACGGCGTTACCCCAACACGAAGTTTCCCCAGCACGGAGTTTCTCCAACACGGAGTTTCTCCAACACGGAGTTTCTCCAACAAGGACTTTCTCCAACACGGAGTTTCTCCGACACGGAGTTTCTCCGACACTGAGTTTCTCCGACACGGAGTTTCTCCAACACGGAGTTTCTCCGACACGGAGTTTCTCCGACACAGAGTTTCTCCAACAAGGAGTTTCTCCGACACGGAGTTTCTCCGACACGGAGTTTCTCCAACGTGGAGTTTCTCCAACACGGCGTTTCCCCAACACGAAGTTTCCCCAGCACGGAGTTTCTCCAACACGGAGTTTCTCCAACAAGGAGTTTCTCAAACAAGGTTTTTCCAACAAGGAGATTCTCCAACGTGGAGTGTCTCAAACACGGAGTTTCTCTAGCACGGAGTTTCTCCAACCCGGAGTTTTTCCAACACGGTTTCTCCAACACGGAGTTTCTCCAACACGGAGTTTCTCCAACACGGAGTTTCTCCAACACGGAGTTTCTCCGACACGGAGTTGCTCCGCCACGGAGTTTATCCAACATGGAGTTTCTCCAACACGAAGTTTCCCCAGCACGGAGTTTCTCCAACACGGAGTTTCTCCAACAAGGAGTTTCTGAAACAAGGTTTTTCCAACAAGGAGATTCTCCAACGTGGAGTGTCTCAAACACGGAGTTTCTCTAGCACGGAGTTTCTCCAACAGGAATTTTCTCCAACACGGAGTTTCTCTAACGTGGTGTTTCTCCAACACGGAGTTTCTCCAACACAGAGTTTCTCCAACACGGAGTTTCTCCAACACGGAGTTTCTCCAGCGCGGAGTTTCTCCAGCGCAGAGTTTCTCCAACACGTAGTTGCTATAGCACGGAGTTTCTCCAACAAGGATTTTCTCCAACACGGAGTTTCTCCAACACGGAGTTTCTCCAACACGGAGTTTCCCCGACACGGAGTTTCTCCAACATGGAGTTTCTCCGACACAGAGATTCTCCAAGAGGGAGTTCCTCCAACACGGAGTTTCTCCGACATGGAGTTTCTCCAACACGGAGTTTCTCCGACTGTTTCTACAACACGAAGTTTCTCCAGCACGAAGTTTCTCCATCACGGAGTTTCTCTAACAATAAGTTCTCCAACACAGAGTTTCTCCAACACGAAGTTTCTACAACATGGAGTTTCGCCAACACGAAGCTTCTACAACACGGAGTTTCTCCAACACGAAGTTTCTACAACATGGAGTTTCTACAACACGAAGTTTCTCCAACACGGAGTTTATCTAACAATAAGTACTCCAACACGGAGTTTCTACAACAAGGAGTTTCGCCAACACGAAGTTTCTACAACACGGAGTTTCTGCGACACGGAGTTTCTCCGACACGGACTTTCTCCGATACGAAGTTTCTCCAACACGGAGCTTCTCCAACACGGAGTTTCTCCAACTCGGAGTTTCTCACACACAGAGTTTCTCCAACACGGAGTTTCTGCAACACGGAGTTTCTCCAACACGAAGTCTCTCCAGCGCAGAGATTCTCCAGCGCGTAGTTTCCCCAGCGCGGATTTTCTGCAGCATGGAGTTTCTCCAACATGGAGTTTCTCCAACATGGATTATCTCCAACACGGAGTTTCTACAACACGGAGTTTCTTCAACAGGGAGTTTCTCCAACACAGAGTTTCTCCAACACGGAGTTTCTACAACATGGAGTTTCTCCAACACGGAGTTTCTACAACATAAAATTTCTCCAACACGAAGTTTCTCCAACACGGAGTTTCTCCGACACGGACATTCTCCAACACGGACTTTCTCCAACATGGAGTTTCTCTAACACGGAGTTTCTCCAACACGGAGTTTCTCCAACACGGAGTTTCTTCAACACGGAGTTTCTACAACATGAAGTTTCTCCATCTCGGCGTTTCCCCAACACGGAGTTTCCACAACACGGAGTTTTTCCAACACGGAGTTTCTCCAACATGGAGTTTCTCCAACAAGGATTTTCTCCAAGGAGTTTCTACAACATAAAGTTTCTCCAACACGGAGTTTCTCCAACACGGAGTTTCTCCAACACGGACATTCTCCAACACGGACTTTCTCCAACATGGAATTTCTCTAACACGAAGTTTCTCCAACACGAAGTTTCTCCAACACGGAGTTTCTTCAACACGGAGTTTCTACAACATGGAGTTTCTCCAACACGGAGTTTCTACAACATAAAGTTTCTCCAACACGGAGTTTCTAAAATACGAAGTCTCTTCGACATGGAGTTTCTCCAACATAAATTTTCTCCAACACGGAGTTTCTCCAGCGCGGAGTTTCTCCAGCGCAGAGTTTCTCCAACACGGAGTTGCTATAGCACGGAGTTTCTCCAACAAGGATTTTCTCCAACACGGAGTTTCTCCAACACGGAGTTTCTCCAACACGGAGTTTCCCCGACACGGAGTTTCTACAACACGAAGTTTCTGCGACACGGAGTTTCTCCGACACGGACTTTCTCCGATACGAAGTTTCTACAACATAAAGTTTCTCCAACACGGAGTTTCTCCAACACGGAGTTTCTCCAACACGGACATTCTCCAACACGGAGTTTCTACAACATAGAGTTTCTCCAACACGGAGTTTCTACAACATAAAGTTTCTCCAACACGGAGTTTCTCCAATACGAAGTCTCTTCGACATGGAGTTTCTCCAACATAAATTTTCTCCAACACGGAGTTTCTCCAATAAGGAGTTTCTCCGACACGGAGTTTCTCCGACACGGAGTTTCTCCAACACGGAGTTTCTCCAACGCCGAGTTTCTCCAACACGAAGTTTCTACAACATGGAGTTTCGCCAACACGAAGCTTCTACAACACGGAGTTTCTCCAACACGAAGTTTCTACAACATGGAGTTTCTACAACACGAAGTTTCTGCGACACGGAGTTTCTCCGACACGGACTTTCTCCGATACGAAGTTTCTCCAACACGGAGTTTCTCCAGCACGGAGTTTCTCCAACAAGGAATTTCTCCGACACAGAGTTTCTCCAACACGGAGTTTCTCCAACACGGAGTTTCTCCGACACGGAGTTTCTCTGACACAGAGTTTCTACAACACGGAGTTTCTCCAACACGGAGTTTCTCCAACACGGAGTTTCCCCGACACGGAGTTTCTCCAACACGGAGTTTCTCCAACATGGAGTTTCTCTGACACGGAGATTCTCCAAGAGGGAGTTCCTCCAACACGGAGTTTCTCCGACATGGAGTTTCTCCAACACGGAGTTTCTCCAGCACGAAGTTTCTCCATCACGGAGTTTCTCTAACAATAAGTTTCTCCAACACAGAGTTTCTCCAACACGAAGTTTCTACAACATGGAGTTTCACCAACACGAAGCTTCTACAACACGGAGTTTCTCCAACACGAAGTTTCTACAACATGGAGTTTCTACAACACGAAGTTTCTGCGACACGGAGTTTCTCCGACACGGACTTTCTCCGATACGAAGTTTCTCCAACACGGAGCTTCTCCAACACGGAATTTCTCCAACTCGGAGTTTCTCACACACGGAGTTTCTCCAACACGGAGTTTCTGCAACACGGAGTTTCTCCAACACGAAGTCTCTCCAGCGCGGAGATTCTCCAGCGCGTAGTTTCCCCAGCGCGGATTTTCTGCAGCATGGAGTTTCTCCAACATGGAGTTTCTCCAAAATGGATTATCTCCAACACGGAGTTTCTACAACACGGAGTTTCTTCAACAGGGAGTTTCTCCAACACAGTTTCTCCAACACGGAGTTTCTACAACATGGAGTTTCTCCAACACGGAGTTTCTACAACATAAAGTTTCTCCAACACGAAGTTTCTCCAACACGGAGTTTCTCCAACACGGACATTCTCCAACACGGACTTTCTCCAACAAGGACTTTCTCCAACACGGACTTTCTCCAACATGGAGTTTCTCTAACACGGAGTTTCTCCAACACGGAGTTTCTCCAACACGGAGTTTCTTCAACACGGAGTTTCTCCAGCGCGGAGTTTCTCCAGCGCAGAGTTTCTCCAACACGTAGTTGCTATAGCACGGAGTTTCTCCAACAAGGATTTTCTCCAACACGGAGTTTCTCCAACACGGAGTTTCTCCAACACGGAGTTTCCCCGACACGGAGTTTCTCCAACACGGAGTTTCTCCAACATGGAGTTTCTCCGACACAGAGATTCTCCAAGAGGGAGTTCCTCCAACACGGAGTTTCTCCGACATGGAGTTTCTCCAACACGGAGTTTCTCCGACAGTTTCTACAACACTAAGTTTCTCCAGCACGAAGTTTCTCCATCACGGAGTTTCTGTAACAATAAGTTCTCCAACACAGAGTTTCTCCAACACGAAGTTTCTACAACATGGAGTTTCTCAAACACGAAGCTTCTACAACACGGAGTTTCTCCAACACGAAGTTTCTACAACATGCAGTTTCTACAACACGAAGTTTCTGCGACACGGAGTATCTCCGACACGGACTTTCTCCGATACGAAGTTTCTCCAACACGGAGCTTCTCCAACACGGAGTTTCTCCAACACAGAGTTCCTCCAACACGGAGTTTTTCGAACACGGAGTTTCTCCAGCGCGGAGTTTCTCCAACACGGAGTTGCTGTAGCACGGAGTTTCTCCAACAAGGATTTTCTCCAACACGAAGTTTCTCCACGACGGAGTTTCTCCAACACGAAGTTTCTCCAACACGGAGTTTCTCCAACACGGAGTTTCTCCAACACGGAGTTTCTCTAACACGGAGTTTCTCCGACACGGAGTTTCTCCGACACGGAGTTTCTCCAACACGTCGTTTCCCCAACACGAAGTTTCCCCAGCACGGAGTTTCTCCGACACAGAGTTTCTCCAACAAGGAGTTTCTCAAACAAGGTTTTTTCCAACAAGGAGATTCTCCAACGTGGAGTGTCTCAAACACGGAGTTTCTCTAGCACGTAGTTTCTCCAACACGGAGTTTCTCCAACACGGAGTTTCTCCGACACAGACTTTCTCCGACACAGAGTTTCTCCGACACAGAGTTTCTCCGATACGAAGTTTCTCCAACACGGAGTTTCTCCAGCACGGAGTTTCTCCAACAAGGAATTTCTCCGACACAGAGTTTCTCCAACACGAAGTTTCTCCAACACGGAGTTTCTCCGACACGGAGTTTCTCTGACACAGAGTTTCTACAACACGGAGTTTCTCCAACACGGAGTTTCTCCGACACGGAGTTTCTCCAACACGGAGTTTCTACAACATGGAGTTTCTCCAACACGGAGTTTCTACAACATAAAGTTTCCCCAGCACGGAGTTTCTCCAACACGGAGTTTCTCCAACAAGGAGTTTCTCAAACAAGGCTTTTCCAACAAGGAGATTCTCCAACGTGGAGTGTCTCCAACACGGAGTTTCTCCAGCGCGGAGTTTCTCCAGCGCAGAGTTTCTCCAACACGGAGTTGCTATAGCACGGAGTTTCTCCAACAAGGATTTTCTCCAACACGGAGTTTCTCCAACACGGAGTTTCTCCAACACGGAGTTTCCCCGACACGGAGTTTCTCCAACACGGAGTTTCTCCAACATGGAGTTTCTCTGACACGGAGATTCTCCAAGAGGGAGTTCCTCCAACACGGAGTTTCTCCGACATGGAGTTTCTCCAACACGGAGTTTCTCCAGCACGAAGTTTCTCCATCACGGAGTTTCTCTAACAATAAGTTTCTCCAACACAGAGTTTCTCCAACACGAAGTTTCTACAACATGGAGTTTCGCCAACACGAAGCTTCTACAACACGGAGTTTCTCCAACACGAAGTTTCTACAACATGGAGTTTCTACAACACGAAGTTTCTGCGACACGGAGTTTCTCCGACACGGACTTTCTCCGATACGAAGTTTCTCCAACACGGAGCTTCTCCAACACGGAGTTTCTCCAACTCGGAGTTTCTCACACACGGAGTTTCTCCAACACGGAGTTTCTGCAACACGGAGTTTCTCCAACACGAAGTCTCTCCAGCGCGGAGATTCTCCAGCGCGTAGTTTCCCCAGCGCGGATTTTCTGCAGCATGGAGTTTCTCCAACATGGAGTTTCTCCAACAGGGATTATCTCCAACACGGAGTTTCTACAACACGGAGTTTCTTCAACAGGGAGTTTCTCCAACACAGTTTCTCCAACACGGAGTTTCTACAACATGGAGTTTCTCCAACACGGAGTTTCTACAACATAAAGTTTCTCCAACACGAAGTTTCTCCAACACGGAGTGTCTCCAACACGGACATTCTCCAACACGGACTTTCTCCAACATGGAGTTTCTCTAAAACGGAGTTTCTCCAACACGGAGTTTCTCCAACACGGAGTTTCTTCAACACGAAGTTTCTACAACATGAAGTTTCTGCATCTCGGCGTTTCCCCAACACGGAGTTTCCACAACACGGAGTTTCTCCAACACGGAGTTTCTCCAACATGGAGTTTCTCCAACAAGGATTTTCTCCAACAAGGAGTTTCTCCAACCAGAAGGTTCTCCAACATGGAGTTTCTCTAACACGGAGTTTCTACAACAGGGAGTTTCTCCAACACGGAGTTTCTAAAACACGGAGTTTCTCCAACACAGAGTTTTCTCCAACACGGAGTTTCTCCAACACGGAGTGTCTCCAACAAGGAGTTTCTCCAACATGGAGTTTCTCACACACGGAGTTTCTCCAACACGGAGTTTCTGCAACACGGAGTTTCTCCAACACGAAGTCTCTCCAGCGCGGAGATTCTCCACGCGTAGTTTCCCCAGCGCGGATTTTCTGCAGCATGGAGTTTCTCCAACATGGAGTTTCTCCAACATGGATTATCTCCAACACGGAGTTTCTACAACACGGAGTTTCTACAACACGGAGTTTCTTCAACAGGGAGTTTCTCCAACACAGAGTTTCTCCAACACGGAGTTTCTACAACATGGAGTTTCTCCAACACGGAGTTTCTACAACATAAAGTTTCTCCAACACGAAGCCCAACACGGAGTTTCTCCAACACGGACATTCTCCAACACGGACTTTCTCCAACATGGAGTTTCTCTAACACGGAGTTTCTCCAACACGGAGTTTCTCCAACACGGAGTTTCTTCAACACGGAGTTTCTCCAGCGCGGAGTTTCTCCAGCGCAGAGTTTCTCCAACACGTAGTTGCTATAGCACGGAGTTTCTCCAACAAGGATTTTCTCCAACACGGAGTTTCTCCAACACGGAGTTTCTCCAACACGGAGTTTCCCCGACACGGAGTTTCTCCAACACGGAGTTTCTCCAACATGGAGTTTCTCCGACACAGAGATTCTCCAAGAGGGAATTCCTCCAACACGGAGTTTCTCCGACATGGAGTTTCTCCAACACGGAGTTTCTCCCACAGTTTCTACAACACGAAGTTTCTCCAGCACGAAGTTTCTCCATCACGGAGTTTCTCTAACAATAAGTTCTCCAACACAGAGTTTCTCCAACACGAAGTTTCTACAACATGGAGTTTCGCCAACACGAAGCTTCTACAACACGGAGTTTCTCCAACACGAAGTTTCTACAACATGGAGTTTCTACAACACGAAGTTTCTGCGACACGGAGTTTCTCCGACACGGACTTTCTCCGATACGAAGTTTCTCCAACACGGAGCTTCTCCAACACGGAGTTTCTCCAACACAGAGTTCCTCCAACACGGAGTTTTTCGAACACGGAGTTTCTCCAGCGCGGAGTTTCTCCAACACGGAGTTTCTTCAACACGGAGTTTCTACAACATGGAGTTTCTCCAACACGGAGTTTCTACAACATAAAGTTTCCCCAGCACGGAGTTTCTCCAACACGGAGTTTCTCAAACAAGGCTTTTCCAACAAGGAGATTCTCCAACGTGGAGTGTCTCCAACACGGAGTTTCTCCAGCGCGGAGTTTCTCCAGCGCAGAGTTTCTCCAACACGGAGTTGCTATAGCACGGAGTTTCTCCAACAAGGATTTTCTCCAACACGGAGTTTCTCCAACACGGAGTTTCTCCAACACGGAGTTTCCCCGACACGGAGTTTCTCCAACACGGAGTTTCTCCAACATGGAGTTTCTCTGACACGGAGATTCTCCAAGAGGGAGTTTCTCTAACACGGAGTTTCTCCAACACGGAGTTTCTCCAACACGGAGTTTCTTCAACACGGAGTTTCTACAACATGGAGTTTCTCCAACACGGAGTTTCTACAACATAGTTTCTCCAACACGGAGTTTCTCCAATACGAAGTTTCTTTGACATGGAGTTTCTCCAACATAAAGTTTCTCCAACACGGAGTTTCTCCGACACGGAGTTTCTCCAACACGAAGTTTCTCCAGCGCGGAGTTTCTCCAACACGGAGTTTGTCCAACACAGAGTTCCTCCAACACGGAGTTTTTCGAACACGGAGTTTCTCCAGCGTGGAGTTTCTCCAACACGGAGTTGCTATAGCACGGAGTTTCTCCAACAAGGATTTTCTCCAACACGAAGTTTCTCCAACACGGAGTTTCTCCAACACGGAGTTTCTCCAACACGGAGTTTCTCCGACACGGAGTTTCTCCAACATGGAGTTTCTCCAACACGGCGTTACCCCAACACGAAGTTTCCCCAGCAAGGAGTTTCTCCAACACGGAGTTTCTCCAACACGGAGTTTCTCCAACAAGGACTTTCTCCAACACGGAGTTTCTCCGACACGGAGTTTCTCCGACACTGAGTTTCTCCGACACGGAGTTTCTCCAACACGGAGTTTCTCCGACACGGAGTTTCTCCGACACAGAGTTTCTCCAACAAGGAGTTTCTCCGACACGGAGTTTCTCCGACACGGAGTTTCTCCAACGTGGAGTTTCTCCAACACGGCGTTTCCCCAACACGAAGTTTCCCCAGCACGGAGTTTCTCCAACACGGAGTTTCTCCAACAAGGAGTTTCTCAAACAAGGTTTTTCCAACAAGGAGATTCTCCAACGTGGAGTGTCTCAAACACGGAGTTTCTCTAGCACGGAGTTTCTCCAACCCGGAGTTTTTCCAACACGGTTTCTCCAACACGGAGTTTCTCCAACACGGAGTTTCTCCAACACGGAGTTTCTCCAACACGGAGTTTCTCCGACACGGAGTTGCTCCGCCACGGAGTTTATCCAACATGGAGTTTCTCCAACACGGCGTTTCCCCAACACGAAGTTTCCCCAGCACGGAGTTTCTCCAACACGGAGTTTCTCCAACAAGGAGTTTCTGAAACAAGGTTTTTCCAACAAGGAGATTCTCCAACGTGGAGTGTCTCAAACACGGAGTTTCTCTAGCACGGAGTTTCTCCAACAGGAATTTTCTCCAACACGGAGTTTCTCTAACGTGGTGTTTCTCCAACACGGAGTTTCTCCAACACAGAGTTTCTCCAACACGGAGTTTCTCCAACACGGAGTTTCTCCAGCGCGGAGTTTCTCCAGCGCAGAGTTTCTCCAACACGTAGTTGCTATAGCACGGAGTTTCTCCAACAAGGATTTTCTCCAACACGGAGTTTCTCCAACACGGAGTTTCTCCAACACGGAGTTTCCCCGACACGGAGTTTCTCCAACATGGAGTTTCTCCGACACAGAGATTCTCCAAGAGGGAGTTCCTCCAACACGGAGTTTCTCCGACATGGAGTTTCTCCAACACGGAGTTTCTCCGACTGTTTCTACAACACGAAGTTTCTCCAGCACGAAGTTTCTCCATCACGGAGTTTCTCTAACAATAAGTTCTCCAACACAGAGTTTCTCCAACACGAAGTTTCTACAACATGGAGTTTCGCCAACACGAAGCTTCTACAACACGGAGTTTCTCCAACACGAAGTTTCTACAACATGGAGTTTCTACAACACGAAGTTTCTCCAACACGGAGTTTATCTAACAATAAGTACTCCAACACGGAGTTTCTACAACAAGGAGTTTCGCCAACACGAAGTTTCTACAACACGCAGTTTCTGCGACACGGAGTTTCTCCGACACGGACTTTCTCCGATACGAAGTTTCTCCAACACGGAGCTTCTCCAACACGGAGTTTCTCCAACTCGGAGTTTCTCACACACAGAGTTTCTCCAACACGGAGTTTCTGCAACACGGAGTTTCTCCAACACGAAGTCTCTCCAGCGCGGAGATTCTCCAGCGCGTACTTTCCCCAGCGCGGATTTTCTGCAGCATGGAGTTTCTCCAACATGGAGTTTCTCCAACATGGATTATCTCCAACACGGAGTTTCTACAACACGGAGTTTCTTCAACAGGGAGTTTCTCCAACACAGAGTTTCTCCAACACGGAGTTTCTACAACATGGAGTTTCTCCAACACGGAGTTTCTACAACATAAAATTTCTCCAACACGAAGTTTCTCCAACACGGAGTTTCTCCGACACGGACATTCTCCAACACGGACTTTCTCCAACATGGAGTTTCTCTAACACGGAGTTTCTCCAACACGGAGTTTCTCCAACACGGAGTTTCTTCAACACGGAGTTTCTACAACATGAAGTTTCTCCATCTCGGCGTTTCCCCAACACGGAGTTTCCACAACACGGAGTTTTTCCAACACGGAGTTTCTCCAACATGGAGTTTCTCCAACAAGGATTTTCTCCAAGGAGTTTCTACAACATAAAGTTTCTCCAACACGGAGTTTCTCCAACACGGAGTTTCTCCAACACGGACATTCTCCAACACGGACTTTCTCCAACATGGAATTTCTCTAACACGAAGTTTCTCCAACACGAAGTTTCTCCAACACGGAGTTTCTTCAACACGGAGTTTCTACAACATGGAGTTTCTCCAACACGGAGTTTCTACAACATAAAGTTTCTCCAACACGGAGTTTCTCAAATACGAAGTCTCTTCGACATGGAGTTTCTCCAACATAAATTTTCTCCAACACGGAGTTTCTCCAATAAGGAGTTTCTCCGACACGGAGTTTCTCCAACACGGAGTTTCTCCAACGCCGAGTTTCTCCAACACGAAGTTTCTACAACATGGAGTTTCGCCAACACGAAGCTTCTACAACACGGAGTTTCTCCAACACGAAGTTTCTACAACATGGAGTTTCTACAACACGAAGTTTCTCCAACACGGAGTTTCTCCAGCACGGAGTTTCTCCAACAAGGAATTTCTCCGACACAGAGTTTCTATAACACGGAGTTTCTCCAACACGGAGTTTCTCCGACACGGAGTTTCTCCGACACGGAGTTTCTCTGACACAGAGTTTCTACAACACGGAGTTTCTCCAACACGGAGTTTCTCCGACACGGAGTTTCTCCAACACGGTGTTTCTTCAACACGGAGTTTCTACAACATGGAGTTTCTCCAACACGGAGTTTCTACAACATAAAGTTTCCCCAGCACGGAGTTTCTCCAACACGGAGTTTCTCCAACAAGGAGTTTCTCAAACAAGGCTTTTCCAACAAGGAGATTCTCCAACGTGGAGTGTCTCCAACACGGAGTTTCTCCAGCGCGGAGTTTCTCCAGCGCAGAGTTTCTCCAACACGGAGTTGCTATAGCACGGAGTTTCTCCAACAAGGATTTTCTCCAACACGGAGTTTCTCCAACACGGAGTTTCTCCAACACGGAGTTTCCCCGACACGGAGTTTCTCCAACACGGAGTTTCTCCAACATGGAGTTTCTCTGACACGGAGATTCTCCAAGAGGGAGTTCCTCCAACACGGAGTTTCTCCGACATGGAGTTTCTCCAACACGGAGTTTCTCCAGCACGAAGTTTCTCCATCACGGAGTTTCTCTAACAATAAGTTTCTCCAACACAGAGTTTCTCCAACACGAAGTTTCTACAACATGGAGTTTCGCCAACACGAAGCTTCTACAACACGGAGTTTCTCCAACACGAAGTTTCTACAACATGGAGTTTCTACAACACGAAGTTTCTGCGACACGGAGTTTCTCCGACACGGACTTTCTCCGATACGAAGTTTCTACAACATAAAGTTTCTCCAACACGGAGTTTCTCCAACACGGAGTTTCTCATACACGGATATTCTCCAACACGGAGTTTCTGCAACATGGAGTTTCTCCAACACGGAGTTTCTACAACATAAAGTTTCTCCAACACGGAGTTTCTCCAATACGAAGTCTCTTCGACATGGAGTTTCTCCAACATAAATTTTCTCCAACACGGAGTTTCTCCAATAAGGAGTTTCTCCGACACGGAGTTTCTCCGACACGGAGTTTCTCCAACACGGAGTTTCTCCAACGCCGAGTTTCTCCAACACGAAGTTTCTACAACATGGAGTTTCGCCAACACGAAGCTTCTACAACACGGAGTTTCTCCAACACGAAGTTTCTACAACGTGGAGTTTCTACAACACGAAGTTTCTGCGACACGGAGTTTCTCCGACACGGACTTTCTCCGATACGAAGTTTCTCCAACACGGAGTTTCTCCAGCACGGAGTTTCTCCAACAAGAAATTTCTCCGACACAGAGTTTCTCCAACACGGAGTTTCTCCAACACGGCGTTTCTCCGACACGGAGTTTCTCTGACACAGAGTTTCTACAACACGGAGTTTCTCCAACACGGAGTTTCTCCAACACGGAGTTTCCCCGACACGGAGTTTCTCCAACTCGGAGTTTCTCCAACATGGAGTTTCTCTGACACGGAGATTCTCCAAGAGGGAGTTCCTCCAACACGGAGTTTCTCCGACATGTAGTTTCTCCAACACGGAGTTTCTCCAGCACGAAGTTTCTCCATCACGGAGTTTCTCTAACAATAAGTTTCTCCAACACAGAGTTTCTCCAACACGAAGTTTCTACAACATGGAGTTTCACCAACACGAAGCTTCTACAACACGGAGTTTCTCCAACACGAAGTTTCTACAACATGGAGTTTCTACAACACGAAGTTTCTGCGACACGGAGTTTCTCCGACACGGACTTTCTCCGATACGAAGTTTCTCCAACACGGAGCTTCTCCAACACGGAGTTTCTCCAACTCGGAGTTTCTCACACACGGAGTTTCTCCAACACGGAGTTTCTGCAACACGGAGTTTCTCCAACACGAAGTCTCTCCAGCGCGGAGATTCTCCAGCGCGTAGTTTCCCCAGCGCGGATTTTCTGCAGCATGGAGTTTCTCCAACATGGAGTTTCTCCAAAATGGATTATCTCCAACACGGAGTTTCTACAACACGGAGTTTCTTCAACAGGGAGTTTCTCCAACACAGTTTCTCCAACACGGAGTTTCTACAACATGGAGTTTCTCCAACACGGAGTTTCTACAACATAAAGTTTCTCCAACACGAAGTTTCTCCAACACGGAGTTTCTCCAACACGGACATTCTCCAACACGGACTTTCTCCAACACGGACTTTCTCTAACACGGACTTTCTCCAACATGGAGTTTCTCTAACACGGAGTTTCTCCAACACGGAGTTTCTCCAACACGGAGTTTCTTCAACACGGAGTTTCTCCAGCGCGGAGTTTCTCCAGCGCAGAGTTTCTCCAACACGTAGTTGCTATAGCACGGAGTTTCTCCAACAAGGATTTTCTCCAACACGGAGTTTCTCCAACACGGAGTTTCTCCAACACGGAGTTTCCCCGACACGGAGTTTCTCCAACACGGAGTTTCTCCAACATGGAGTTTCTCCGACACAGAGATTCTCCAAGAGGGAGTTCCTCCAACACGGAGTTTCTCCGACATGGAGTTTCTCCAACACGGAGTTTCTCCGACAGTTTCTACAACACGAAGTTTCTCCAGCACGAAGTTTCTCCATCACGGAGTTTCTCTAACAATAAGTTCTCCAACACAGAGTTTCTCCAACACGAAGTTTCTACAACATGGAGTTTCGCCAACACGAAGCTTCTACAACACGGAGTTTCTCCAACACGAAGTTTCTACAACATGGAGTTTCTACAACACGAAGTTTCTGCGACACGGAGTTTCTCCGACACGGACTTTCTCCGATACGAAGTTTCTCCAACACGGAGCTTCTCCAACACGGAGTTTCTCCAACACAGAGTTCCTCCAACACGGAGTTTTTCGAACACGGAGTTTCTCCAGCGCGGAGTTTCTCCAACACGGAGTTGCTGTAGCACGGAGTTTCTCCAACAAGGATTTTCTCCAACACGAAGTTTCTCCACGACGGAGTTTCTCCAACACGAAGTTTCTCCAACACGGAGTTTCTCCAACACGGAGTTTCTCCTACACGGAGTTTCTCTAACACGGAGTTTCTCCGACACGGAGTTTCTCCGACACGGAGTTTCTCCAACACGTCGTTTCCCCAACACGAAGTTTCCCCAGCACGGAGTTTCTCCGACACAGAGTTTCTCCAACAAGGAGTTTCTCAAACAAGATTTTTTCCAACAAGGAGATTCTCCAACGTGGAGTGTCTCAAACACGGAGTTTCTCAAGCACGTAGTTTCTCCTACACGGAGTTTCTCCAACACGGAGTTTCTCGGACACAGACTTTCTCCGACACAGAGTTTCTCCGACACAGAGTTTCTCCAGCACGAAGTTTCTCCAACACGGAGTTTATCTAACAATAAGTACTCCAACACGGAGTTTCTACAACAAGGAGTTTCGCCAACACGAAGTTTCTACAACACGGAGTTTCTGCGACACGGAGTTTCTCCGACACGGACTTTCTCCGATACGAAGTTTCTCCAACACGGAGTTTCTCCAGCACGGAGTTTCTCCAACAAGGAATTTCTCCGACACAGAGTTTCTCCAACACGGAGTTTCTCCAACACGGAGTTTCTCCGACACGGAGTTTCTCTGACACAGAGTTTCTACAACACGGAGTTTCTCCAACACGGAGTTTCTCCGACACGGAGTTTCTCCAACACGGAGTTTCTTCAACACGGAGTTTCTACAACATGGAGTTTCTCCAACACGGAGTTTCTACAACATAAAGTTTCCCCAGCACGGAGTTTCTCCAACACGGAGTTTCTCCAACAAGGAGTTTCTCAAACAAGGCTTTTCCAACAAGGAGATTCTCCAACGTGGAGTGTCTCCAACACGGAGTTTCTCCAGCGCGGAGTTTCTCCAGCGCAGAGTTTCTCCAACACGGAGTTGCTATAGCACGGAGTTTCTCCAACAAGGATTTTCTCCAACACGGAGTTTCTCCAACACGGAGTTTCTCCAACACGGAGTTTCCCCGACACGGAGTTTCTCCAACACGGAGTTTCTCCAACATGGAGTTTCTCTGACACGGAGATTCTCCAAGAGGGAGTTCCTCCAACACGGAGTTTCTCCGACATGGAGTTTCTCCAACACGGAGTTTCTCCAGCACGAAGTTTCTCCATCACGGAGTTTCTCTAACAATAAGTTTCTCCAACACAGAGTTTCTCCAACACGAAGTTTCTACAACATGGAGTTTCGCCAACACGAAGCTTCTACAACACGGAGTTTCTCCAACACGAAGTTTCTACAACATGGAGTTTCTACAACACGAAGTTTCTGCGACACGGAGTTTCTCCGACACGGACTTTCTCCGATACGAAGTTTCTCCAACACGGAGCTTCTCCAACACGGAGTTTCTCCAACTCGGAGTTTCTCACACACGGAGTTTCTCCAACACGGAGTTTCTGCAACACGGAGTTTCTTCAACACGAAGTCTCTCCAGCGCGGAGATTCTCCAGCGCGTAGTTTCCCCAGCGCGGATTTTCTGCAGCATGGAGTTTCTCCAACATGGAGTTTCTCCAACATGGATTATCTCCAACACGGAGTTTCTACAACACGGAGTTTCTTCAACAGGGAGTTTCTCCAACACAGTTTCTCCAACACGGAGTTTCTACAACATGGAGTTTCTCCAACACGGAGTTTCTACAACATAAAGTTTCTCCAACACGAAGTTTCTCCAACACGGAGTTTCTCCAACACGGACATTCTCCAACACGGACTTTCTCCAACATGGAGTTTCTCTAAAACGGAGTTTCTCCAACACGGAGTTTCTCCAACACGGAGTTTCTTCAACACGAAGTTTCTACAACATGAAGTTTCTGCATCTCGGCGTTTCCCCAACACGGAGTTTCCACAACACGGAGTTTCTCCAACACGGAGTTTCTCCAACATGGAGTTTCTCCAACAAGGATTTTCTCCAACAAGGAGTTTCTCCAACCAGAAGGTTCTCCAACATGGAGTTTCTCTAACACGGAGTTTCTACAACAGGGAGTTTCTCCAACACGGAGTTTCTAAAACACGGAGTTTCTCCAACACAGAGTTTTCTCCAACACGGAGTTTCTCCAACACGGAGTGTCTCCAACAAGGAGTTTCTCCAACATGAAGTTTCTCACACACGGAGTTTCTCCAACACGGAGTTTCTGCAACACGGAGTTTCTCCAACACGAAGTCTCTCCAGCGCGGAGATTCTCCACGCGTAGTTTCCCCAGCGCGGATTTTCTGCAGCATGGAGTTTCTCCAACATGGAGTTTCTCCAACATGGATTATCTCCAACACGGAGTTTCTACAACACGGAGTTTCTACAACACGGAGTTTCTTCAACAGGGAGTTTCTCCAACACAGAGTTTCTCCAACACGGAGTTTCTACAACATGGAGTTTCTCCAACACGGAGTTTCTACAACATAAAGTTTCTCCAACACGAAGTTTCTCCAACACGGAGTTTCTCCAACACGGACATTCTCCAACACGGACTTTCTCCAACATGGAGTTTCTCTAACACGGAGTTTCTCCAACACGGAGTTTCTCCAACACGGAGTTTCTTCAACACGGAGTTTCTCCAGCGCGGAGTTTCTCCAGCGCAGAGTTTCTCCAACACGTAGTTGCTATAGCACGGAGTTTCTCCAACAAGGATTTTCTCCAACACGGAGTTTCTCCAACACGGAGTTTCTCCAACACGGAGTTTCACCGACACGGAGTTTCTCCAACACGGAGTTTCTCCGACACAGAGATTCTCCAAGAGGGAGTTCCTCCAACACGGAGTTTCTCCGACATGGAGTTTCTCCAACACGGAGTTTCTCCGACAGTTTCTACAACACGAAGTTTCTCCAGCACGAAGTTTCTCCATCACGGAGTTTCTCTAACAATAAGTTCTCCAACACAGTTTCTCCAACACGAAGTTTCTACAACATGGAGTTTCGCCAACACGAAGCTTCTACAACACGGAGTTTCTCCAACACGAAGTTTCTACAACATGGAGTTTCTACAACACGAAGTTTCTGCGACACGGAGTTTCTCCGACACGGACTTTCTCCGATACGAAGTTTCTCCAACACGGAGCTTCTCCAACACGGAGTTTCTCCAACACAGAGTTCCTCCAACACGGAGTTTTTCGAACACGGAGTTTCTCCAGCGCGGAGTTTCTCCAACACGGAGTTGCTGTAGCACGGAGTTTCTCCAACAAGGATTTTCTCCAACACGAAGTTTCTCCACGACGGAGTTTCTCCAACACGAAGTTTCTCCAACACGGAGTTTCTCCAACACGGAGTTTCTCCAACACGGAGTTTCTCTAACACGGAGTTTCTCCGACACGGAGTTTCTCCGACACGGAGTTTCTCCAACACGGCGTTTCCCCAACACGAAGTTCCCCCAGCACGGAGTTTCTCCGACTCAGAGTTTCTCCAACAAGGAGTTTCTCAAACAAGGTTTTTTCCAACAAGGAGATTCTCCAACGTGGAGTGTCTCAAACACGGAGTTTCTCTAGCACGTAGTTTCTCCAACACGGAGTTTCTCCAACACGGAGTTTCTCCGACACAGACTTTCTCCGACACAGAGTTTCTCCGACACAGAGTTTCTCCAGCACGAAGTTTCTCCAACACGGAGTTTATCTAACAATAAGTACTCCAACACGGAGTTTCTACAACAAGGAGTTTCGCCAACACGAAGTTTCTACAACACGGAGTTTCTGCGACACGGAGTTTCTCCGACACGGACTTTCTCCGATACGAAGTTTCTCCAACACGGAGCTTCTCCAACACGGAGTTTCTCCAACTCGGAGTTTCTCACACACAGAGTTTCTCCAACACGGAGTTTCTGCAACACGGAGTTTCTCCAACACGAAGTCTCTCCAGCGCGAGATTCTCCAGCGCGTAGTTTCCCCAGCGCGGATTTTCTGCAGCATGGAGTTTCTCCAACATGGAGTTTCTCCAACATGGATTATCTCCAACACGGAGTTTCTACAACACGGAGTTTCTACAACATGGAGTATCTCCAACACGGAGTTTCTACAACATAAAGTTTCTCCAACAAGGAGTTTCTCCAACACGGAGTTTCTCCAACACGGACATTCTCCAACACGGACGTTCTCCAACATGGAGTTTCTCTAACACGGAGTTTCTCCAACACGGAGTTTCTCCAACACGGAGTTTCTTCAACACGGAGTTTCAACAACATGGAGTTTCTCCAACACGGAGTTTCTACAACATAGTTTCTCCAACACGGAGTTTCTCCAATACGAAGTTTCTTTGACATGGAGTTTCTCCAACATAAAGTTTCTCCAACACGGAGTTTCTCCGACACGGAGTTTCTCCAACACGAAGTTTCTCCAGCGCGGAGTTTCTCCAACACGGAGTTTGTCCAACACAGAGTTCCTCCAACACGGAGTTTTTCGAACACGGAGTTTCTCCAGCGTGGAGTTTCTCCAACACGGAGTTGCTATAGCACGGAGTTTCTCCAACAAGGATTTTCTCCAACACGAAGTTTCTCCAACACGGAGTTTCTCCAACACGGAGTTTCTCCAACACGGAGTTTCTCCGACACGGAGTTTCTCCAACATGGAGTTTCTCCAACACGGCGTTACCCCAACACGAAGTTTCCCCAGCACGGAGTTTCTCCAACACGGAGTTTCTCCAACACGGAGTTTCTCCAACAAGGACTTTCTCCAACACGGAGTTTCTCCGACACGGAGTTTCTCCGACACTGAGTTTCTCCGACACGGAGTTTCTCCAACACGGAGTTTCTCCGACACGGAGTTTCTCCGACACAGAGTTTCTCCAACAAGGAGTTTCTCCGACACGGAGTTTCTCCGACACGGAGTTTCTCCAACGTGGAGTTTCTCCAACACGGCGTTTCCCCAACACGAAGTTTCCCCAGCACGGAGTTTCTCCAACACGGAGTTTCTCCAACAAGGAGATTCTCAAACAAGGTTTTTCCAACAAGGAGATTCTCCAACGTGGAGTGTCTCAAACACGGAGTTTCTCTAGCACGGAGTTTCTCCAACAGGAATTTTCTCCAACACGGAGTTTCTCTAACGTGGTGTTTCTCCAACACGGAGTTTCTCCAACACAGAGTTTCTCCAACACGGAGTTTCTCCAACACGGAGTTTCTCCAGCGCGGAGTTTCTCCAGCGCAGTTTCTCCAACACGTAGTTGCTATAGCACGGAGTTTCTCCAACAAGGATTTTCTCCAACACGGAGTTTCTCCAACACGGAGTTTCTCCAACACGGAGTTTCCCCGACACGGAGTTTCTCCAACATGGAGTTTCTCCGACACAGAGATTCTCCAAGAGGGAGTTCCTCCAACACGGAGTTTCTCCGACATGGAGTTTCTCCAACACGGAGTTTCTCCGACTGTTTCTACAACACGAAGTTTCTCCAGCACGAAGTTTCTCCATCACGGAGTTTCTCTAACAATAAGTTCTCCAACACAGAGTTTCTCCAACACGAAGTTTCTACAACATGGAGTTTCGCCAACACGAAGCTTCTACAACACGGAGTTTCTCCAACACGAAGTTTCTACAACATGGAGTTTCTACAACACGAAGTTTCTCCAACACGGAGTTTATCTAACAATAAGTACTCCAACACGGAGTTTCTACAACAAGGAGTTTCGCCAACACGAAGTTTCTACAACACGGAGTTTCTGCGACACGGAGTTTCTCCGACACGGACTTTCTCCGATACGAAGTTTCTCCAACACGGAGCTTCTCCAACACGGAGTTTCTCCAACTCGGAGTTTCTCACACACAGAGTTTCTCCAACACGGAGTTTCTGCAACACGGAGTTTCTCCAAAACGAAGTCTCTCCAGCGCGGAGATTCTCCAGCGCGTAGTTTCCCCAGCGCGGATTTTCTGCAGCATGGAGTTTCTCCAACATGGAGTTTCTCCAACATGGATTATCTCCAACACGGAGTTTCTACAACACGGAGTTTCTTCAACAGGGAGTTTCTCCAACACAGAGTTTCTCCAACACGGAGTTTCTACAACATGGAGTTTCTCCAACACGGAGTTTCTACAACATAAAATTTCTCCAACACGAAGTTTCTCCAACACGGAGTTTCTCCGACACGGACATTCTCCAACACGGACTTTCTCCAACACGGAGTTTCTCCAACACGGAGTTTGTTCAACACGGAGTTTCTACAACATGAAGTTTCTCCATCTCGGCGTTTCCCCAACACGGAGTTTCCACAACACGGAGTTTTTCCAACACGGAGTTTCTCCAACATGGAGTTTCTCCAACAAGGATTTTCTCCAAGGAGTTTCTACAACATAAAGTTTCTCCAACACGGAGTTTCTCCAACACGGAGTTTCTCCAACACGGACATTCTCCAACACGGACTTTCTCCAACATGGAATTTCTCTAACACGAAGTTTCTCCAACACGAAGTTTCTCCAACACGGAGTTTCTTCAACACGGAGTTTCTACAACATGGAGTTTCTCCAACACGGAGTTTCTACAACATAAAGTTTCTCCAACACGGAGTTTCTCAAATACGAAGTCTCTTCGACATGGAGTTTCTCCAACATAAATTTTCTCCAACACGGAGTTTCTCCAATAAGGAGTTTCTCCGACACGGAGTTTCTCCAACACGGAGTTTCTCCAACGCCGAGTTTCTCCAACACGAAGTTTCTACAACATGGAGTTTCGCCAACACGAAGCTTCTACAACACGGAGTTTCTCCAACACGAAGTTTCTACAACATGGAGTTTCTACAACACGAAGTTTCTCCAACACGGAGTTTCTCCAGCACGGAGTTTCTCCAACAAGGAATTTCTCCGACACAGAGTTTCTCCAACACGGAGTTTCTCCAACACGGAGTTTCTCCGACACGGAGTTTCTCCGACACGGAGTTTCTCTGACACAGAGTTTCTACAACACGGAGTTTCTCCAACACGGAGTTTCTCCGACACGGAGTTTCTCCAACACGGTGTTTCTTCAACACGGAGTTTCTACAACATGGAGTTTCTCCAACACGGAGTTTCTACAACATAAAGTTTCCCCAGCACGGAGTTTCTCCAACACGGAGTTTCTCCAACAAGGAGTTTCTCAAACAAGGCTTTTCCAACAAGGAGATTCTCCAACGTGGAGTGTCTCCAACACGGAGTTTCTCCAGCGCGGAGTTTCTCCAGCGCAGAGTTTCTCCAACACGGAGTTGCTATAGCACGGAGTTTCTCCAACAAGGATTTTCTCCAACACGGAGTTTCTCCAACACGGAGTTTCTCCAACACGGAGTTTCCCCGACACGGAGTTTCTCCAACACGGAGTTTCTCCAACATGGAGTTTCTCTGACACGGAGATTCTCCAAGAGGGAGTTCCTCCAACACGGAGTTTCTCCGACATGGAGTTTCTCCAACACGGAGTTTCTCCAGCACGAAGTTTCTCCATCACGGAGTTTCTCTAACAATAAGTTTCTCCAACACAGAGTTTCTCCAACACGAAGTTTCTACAACATGGAGTTTCGCCAACACGAAGCTTCTACAACACGAAGTTTCTCCAACACGAAGTTTCTACAACATGGAGTTTCTACAACACGAAGTTTCTGCGACACGGAGTTTCTCCGACACGGACTTTCTCCGATACGAAGTTTCTACAACATAAAGTTTCTCCAACACGGAGTTTCTCCAACACGGAGTTTCTCCAACACGGATATTCTCCAACACGGAGTTTCTGCAACATGGAGTTTCTCCAACACGGAGTTTCTACAACATAAAGTTTCTCCAACACGGAGTTTCTCCAATACGAAGTCTCTTCGACATGGAGTTTCTCCAACATAAATTTTCTCCAACACGGAGTTTCTCCAATAAGGAGTTTCTCCGACACGGAGTTTCTCCGACACGGAGTTTCTCCAACACGGAGTTTCTCCAACGCCGAGTTTCTCCAACACGAAGTTTCTACAACATGGAGTTTCGCCAACACGAAGCTTCTACAACACGGAGTTTCTCCAACACGAAGTTTCTACAACATGGAGTTTCTACAACACGAAGTTTCTGCGACACGGAGTTTCTCCGACACGGACTTTCTCCGATACGAAGTTTCTCCAACACGGAGTTTCTCCAGCACGGAGTTTCTCCAACAAGAAATTTCTCCGACACAGAGTTTCTCCAACACGGAGTTTCTCCAACACGGAGTTTCTCCGACACGGAGTTTCTCTGACACAGAGTTTCTACAACACGGAGTTTCTCCAACACGGAGTTTCTCCAACACGGAGTTTCCCCGACACGGAGTTTCTCCAACTCGGAGTTTCTCCAACATGGAGTTTCTCTGACACGGAGATTCTCCAAGAGGGAGTTCCTCCAACACGGAGTTTCTCCGACATGTAGTTTCTCCAACACGGAGTTTCTCCAGCACGAAGTTTCTCCATCACGGAGTTTCTCTAACAATAAGTTTCTCCAACACAGAGTTTCTCCAACACGAAGTTTCTACAACATGGAGTTTCACCAACACGAAGCTTCTACAACACGGAGTTTCTCCAACACGAAGTTTCTACAACATGGAGTTTCTACAACACGAAGTTTCTGCGACACGGAGTTTCTCCGACACGGACTTTCTCCGATACGAAGTTTCTCCAACACGGAGCTTCTCCAACTCGGAGTTTCTCACACACGGAGTTTCTCCAACACGGAGTTTCTGCAACACGGAGTTTCTCCAACACGAAGTCTCTCCAGCGCGGAGATTCTCCAGCGCGTAGTTTCCCCAGCGCGGATTTTCTGCAGCATGGAGTTTCTCCAACATGGAGTTTCTCCAAAATGGATTATCTCCAACACGGAGTTTCTACAACACGGAGTTTCTTCAACAGGGAGTTTCTCCAACACAGTTTCTCCAACACGGAGTTTCTACAACATGGAGTTTCTCCAACACGGAGTTTCTACAACATAAAGTTTCTCCAACACGAAGTTTCTCCAACACGGAGTTTCTCCAACACGGACATTCTCCAACACGGACTTTCTCCAACACGGACTTTCTCTAACACGGACTTTCTCCAACATGGAGTTTCTCTAACACGGAGTTTCTCCAACACGGAGTTTCTCCAACACGGAGTTTCTTCAACACGGAGTTTCTCCAGCGCGGAGTTTCTCCAGCGCAGAGTTTCTCCAACACGTAGTTGCTATAGCACGGAGTTTCTCCAACAAGGATTTTCTCCAACACGGAGTTTCTCCAACACGGAGTTTCTCCAACACGGAGTTTCCCCGACACGGAGTTTCTCCAACACGGAGTTTCTCCAACATGGAGTTTCTCCGACACAGAGATTCTCCAAGAGGGAGTTCCTCCAACACGGAGTTTCTCCGACATGGAGTTTCTCCAACACGGAGTTTCTCCGACAGTTTCTACAACACGAAGTTTCTCCAGCACGAAGTTTCTCCATCACGGAGTTTCTCTAACAATAAGTTCTCCAACACAGAGTTTCTCCAACACGAAGTTTCTACAACATGGAGTTTCGCCAACACGAAGCTTCTACAACACGGAGTTTCTCCAACACGAAGTTTCTACAACATGGAGTTTCTACAACACGAAGTTTCTGCGACACGGAGTTTCTCCGACACGGACTTTCTCCGATACGAAGTTTCTCCAACACGGAGCTTCTCCAACACGGAGTTTCTCCAACACAGAGTTCCTCCAACACGGAGTTTTTCGAACACGGAGTTTCTCCAGCGCGGAGTTTCTCCAACACGGAGTTGCTGTAGCACGGAGTTTCTCCAACAAGGATTTTCTCCAACACGAAGTTTCTCCACGACGGAGTTTCTCCAACACGAAGTTTCTCCAACACGGAGTTTCTCCAACACGGAGTTTCTCCTACACGGAGTTTCTCTAACACGGAGTTTCTCCGACACGGAGTTTCTCCGACACGGAGTTTCTCCAACACGTCGTTTCCCCAACACGAAGTTTCCCCAGCACGGAGTTTCTCCGACACAGAGTTTCTCCAACAAGGAGTTTCTCAAACAAGATTTTTTCCAACAAGGATATTCTCCAACGTGGAGTGTCTCAAACACGGAGTTTCTCAAGCACGTAGTTTCTCCTACACGGAGTTTCTCCAACACGGAGTTTCTCGGACACAGACTTTCTCCGACACAGAGTTTCTCCGACACAGAGTTTCTCCAGCACGAAGTTTCTCCAACACGGAGTTTATCTAACAATAAGTACTCCAACACGGAGTTTCTACAACAAGGAGTTTCGCCAACACGAAGTTTCTACAACACGGAGTTTCTGCGACACGGAGTTTCTCCGACACGGACTTTCTCCGATACGAAGTTTCTCCAACACGGAGTTTCTCCAGCACGGAGTTTCTCCAACAAGGAATTTCTCCGACACAGAGTTTCTCCAACACGGAGTTTCTCCAACACGGAGTTTCTCCGACACGGAGTTTCTCTGACACAGAGTTTCTACAACACGGAGTTTCTCCAACACGGAGTTTCTCCGACACGGAGTTTCTCCAACACGGAGTTTCTTCAACACGGAGTTTCTACAACATGGAGTTTCTCCAACACGGAGTTTCTACAACATAAAGTTTCCCCAGCACGGAGTTTCTCCAACACGGAGTTTCTCCAACAAGGAGTTTCTCAAACAAGGCTTTTCCGACAAGGAGATTCTCCAACGTGGAGTGTCTCCAACACGGAGTTTCTCCAGCGCGGAGTTTCTCCAGCGCAGAGTTTCTCCAACACGGAGTTGCTATAGCACGGAGTTTCTCCAACAAGGATTTTCTCCAACACGGAGTTTCTCCAACACGGAGTTTCTCCAACACGGAGTTTCCCCGACACGGAGTTTCTCCAACACGGAGTTTCTCCAACATGGAGTTTCTCTGACACGGAGATTCTCCAAGAGGGAGTTCCTCCAACACGGAGTTTCTCCGACATGGAGTTTCTCCAACACGGAGTTTCTCCAGCACGAAGTTTCTCCATCACGGAGTTTCTCTAACAATAAGTTTCTCCAACACAGAGTTTCTCCAACACGAAGTTTCTACAACATGGAGTTTCGCCAACACGAAGCTTCTACAACACGGAGTTTCTCCAACACGAAGTTTCTACAACATGGAGTTTCTACAACACGAAGTTTCTGCGACACGGAGTTTCTCCGACACGGACTTTCTCCGATACGAAGTTTCTCCAACACGGAGCTTCTCCAACACGGAGTTTCTCCAACTCGGAGTTTCTCCAACACGGAGTTTTTCGAACACGGAGTTTCTGCAACACGGAGTTTCTCCAACACGAAGTCTCTCCAGCGCGGAGATTCTCCAGCGCGTAGTTTCCCCAGCGCGGATTTTCTGCAGCATGGAGTTTCTCCAACATGGAGTTTCTCCAAAATGGATTATCTCCAACACGGAGTTTCTACAACACGGAGTTTCTTCAACAGGGAGTTTCTCCAACACAGTTTCTCCAACACGGAGTTTCTACAACATGGAGTTTCTCCAACACGGAGTTTCTACAACATAATGTTTCTCCAACACGAAGTTTCTCCAACACGGAGTTTCTCCAACACGGACATTCTCCAACACGGACTTTCTCCAACACGGACTTTCTCTAACACGGACTTTCTCCAACATGGAGTTTCTCTAACACGGAGTTTCTCCAACACGGAGTTTCTCCAACACGGAGTTTCTTCAACACGGAGTTTCTCCAGCGCGGAGTTTCTCCAGCGCAGAGTTTCTCCAACACGTAGTTGCTATAGCACGGAGTTTCTCCAACAAGGATTTTCTCCAACACGGAGTTTCTCCAACACGGAGTTTCTCCAACACGGAGTTTCCCCGACACGGAGTTTCTCCAACACGGAGTTTCTCCAACATGGAGTTTCTCCGACACAGAGATTCTCCAAGAGGGAGTTCCTCCAACACGGAGTTTCTCCGACATGGAGTTTCTCCAACACGGAGTTTCTCCGACAGTTTCTACAACACGAAGTTTCTCCAGCACGAAGTTTCTCCATCACGGAGTTTCTCTAACAATAAGTTCTCCAACACAGAGTTTCTCCAACACGAAGTTTCTACAACATGGAGTTTCGCCAACACGAAGCTTCTACAACACGGAGTTTCTCCAACACGAAGTTTCTACAACATGGAGTTTCTACAACACGAAGTTTCTGCGACACGGAGTTTCTCTGACACGGACTTTCTCCGATACGAAGTTTCTCCAACACGGAGCTTCTCCAACACGGAGTTTCTCCAACACAGAGTTCCTCCAACACGGAGTTTTTCGAACACGGAGTTTCTCCAGCGCGGAGTTTCTCCAACACGGAGTTGCTGTAGCACGGAGTTTCTCCAACAAGGATTTTCTCCAACACGAAGTTTCTCCACGACGGAGTTTCTCCAACACGAAGTTTCTCCAACACGGAGTTTCTCCAACACGGAGTTTCTCCTACACGGAGTTTCTCTAACACGGAGTTTCTCCGACACGGAGTTTCTCCGACACGGAGTTTCTCCAACACGTCGTTTCCCCAACACGAAGTTTCCCCAGCACGGAGTTTCTCCGACACAGAGTTTCTCCAACAAGGAGTTTCTCAAACAAGATTTTTTCCAACAAGGATATTCTCAACAGGATAGATAAGCGGGCGAGTTGGTGATACATAATGCAAAAAAAACAGCGCGAACAAACGGGGACTAGACGAAGAATACACAGGACCAAGCGCTGACTCTCAACTAAAGTTTAATCACAGGAAGCACACTTATAAAAGGAAACAGAAAACGAAAAAAACACAAAATCAGAACGCATGTGTTACTATGTGATGTCCAGATATGCAACTTCACAGTCACGCAGGAGCAGGGATGGTTGGCTGACACATAATCTTGGTTTCTTTGTCATGTTATACGCCTCGATAATTTCCCTGGTCAACTGGTCGGGGTGTTTGTACAAAATGTCAGTAAAATGCAAGGACGGAAAACATGATTGACACTCACGGCAATGATCAGCTAGATTAGTGGAGCGATTAGATTCTAATGAATTGAGATGTTCTCCGAGTCGTGTGTTGATACAACGTCCCGTTTGCCCAATGTATATCTGACCACAGGATAGGGGGATTTTATAAACTACCCCTTTGGAGCACGGCACAAAACTTTTAGCGTGCTTAACACCACAGGACGTTACAGATTTCTTGGGGTTGCGGGACTTATTTTCTACTGCTGAACAAATTTTACTGAGCTTATTCGGGGCCGAAAAAACCACATCAACTTTATACCTATGGGCCACATTTTTAAGACCATGAGACAGGCGATGCACATAGGGAAGGACTGCGAACTTTTTCCGTTTCTGTTCTTTCTGTGAAGACGGCAGCAATGTCGGCGCTTTAAGCTTTTTAATTATTTTATTGCAACCCAAAGTGATAAGCTCAGCTGGATATCCTGCTTCCTTTAGTCTCTTAGCCTGATTATCAAAGCTTTCTTGCATAGCATGGTGACAAGATTTTGACAACGCAGATGACAAGGATGAAACAACAATTCCACATTTCACTACCTTAGAATGATGTGACTTATAGTTCAGCAGCGGTTTGTTGGCACGTGGCGCGTAATTCCAACACATGTGTCCCTTCCCCTCAGTCAAACATAAATCTAAAAATTGTATCTGGTTATCGACCGGTACCTCAGTGGTGAACTGTAAACCCCGTGCATTAGCTTTAAATGCTTCTAACACTGTAGACATGTGCTTGGCATAGTCCGTTTTTTCAATGAGGATTAAAAAATCATCGACGTATCTGAAAATTCGGTACGGCATTCCACACAAATCTTTCTGGATAGCTCTATCCACGAATGACAGAAAAATATCACTAAGCGCAGGCGCTACTTTAGACCCAATACAAACACCCGCTTTCTGGGTATAGAGTGTGCCTTCCCATTCAACAAAGGTAGATTTAACATAAAAAGACAACAGCTCAAGGAACCCAGACACAGCAATGCCACAAACACTTATAAACTGTTCTTCATCATTGTCCGAAGTGATGCAATCAGAAACAGCAGTCATCATTTCCTTGTGCGGCAGGGAGTAGTATAAATCTACCACATCAATGCTGAAAGCCGAGCATGAACCTGGGTTATGCGCCTGTAAAAACTTGACGACACACTCAGAGTTTGGTACCTTAAAAGGATCATTAATAGATAAAGCTGCCAAATGTTTCTGCAAATATCCAGAAATTTCGTGTTGCCAGGTGCTCTTTTCCGTCACAATGGCCCTAAATGGTAATCCCGTTTTATGTGTCTTGGCAGAGAAGAAAATCTTTAAACAGCTGCTTTTTGCCTTAACTACACTCCCTTTAAGTCGCTCCAGATTCAATTGTTCAAGCAGTTGCACCGCTCTGCTTTTTACCTTCTGTAACTTCGCCGAGACGGGCTGGAGTGTCTCAAACACGTGGAGTGTCTCAAACACGGAGTTTCTCAAGCACGTAGTTTCTCCTACACGGAGTTTCTCCAACACGGAGTTTCTCGGACACAGACTTTCTCCGACACAGAGTTTCTCCGACACAGAGTTTCTCCAGCACGAAGTTTCTCCAACACGGAGTTTATCTAACAATAAGTACTCCAACACGGAGTTTCTACAACAAGGAGTTTCGCCAACACGAAGTTTCTACAACACGGAGTTTCTGCGACACGGAGTTTCTCCGACACGGACTTTCTCCGATACGAAGTTTCTCCAACACGGAGTTTCTCCAGCACGGAGTTTCTCCAACAAGGAATTTCTCCGACACAGAGTTTCTCCAACACGGAGTTTCTCCAACACGGAGTTTCTCCGACACGGAGTTTCTCTGACACAGAGTTTCTCCAACACGGAGTTTCTCCAACAAGGAGTTTCTCAAACAAGGCTTTTCCAACAAGGAGATTCTCCAACGTGGAGTGTCTCCAACACGGAGTTTCTCCAGCGCGGAGTTTCTCCAGCGCAGAGTTTCTCCAACACGGAGTTGCTATAGCACGGAGTTTCTCCAACAAGGATTTTCTCCAACACGGAGTTTCTCCAACACGGAGTTTCTCCAACACGGAGTTTCCCCGACACGGAGTTTCTCCAACACGGAGTTTCTCCAACATGGAGTTTCTCTGACACGGAGATTCTCCAAGAGGGAGTTCCTCCAACACGGAGTTTCTCCGACATGGAGTTTCTCCAACACGGAGTTTCTCCAGCACGAAGTTTCTCCATCACGGAGTTTCTCTAACAATAAGTTTCTCCAACACAGAGTTTCTCCAACACGAAGTTTCTACAACATGGAGTTTCGCCAACACGAAGCTTCTACAACACGGAGTTTCTCCAACACGAAGTTTCTACAACATGGAGTTTCTACAACACGAAGTTTCTGCGACACGGAGTTTCTCCGACACGGACTTTCTCCGATACGAAGTTTCTCCAACACGGAGCTTCTCCAACACGGAGTTTCTCCAACACAGAGTTCCTCCAACACGGAGTTTTTCGAACACGGAGTTTCTCCAGCGCGGAGTTTCTCCAACACGGAGTTGCTGTAGCACGGAGTTTCTCCAACAAGGATTTTCTCCAACACGAAGTTTCTCCACGACGGAGTTTCTCCAACACGAAGTTTCTCCAACACGGAGTTTCTCCAACACGGAGTTTCTCCTACACGGAGTTTCTCTAACACGGAGTTTCTCCGACACGGAGTTTCTCCGACACGGAGTTTCTCCAACACGTCGTTTCCCCAACACGAAGTTTCCCCAGCACGGAGTTTCTCCGACACAGAGTTTCTCCAACAAGGAGTTTCTCAAACAAGATTTTTTCCAACAAGGAGTATTCTCCAACGTGGAGTGTCTCAAACACGGAGTTTCTCAAGCACGTAGTTTCTCCTACACGGAGTTTCTCCAACACGGAGTTTCTCGGACACAGACTTTCTCCGACACAGAGTTTCTCCGACACAGAGTTTCTCCAGCACGAAGTTTCTCCAACACGGAGTTTATCTAACAATAAGTACTCCAACACGGAGTTTCTACAACAAGGAGTTTCGCCAACACGAAGTTTCTACAACACGGAGTTTCTGCGACACGGAGTTTCTCCGACACGGACTTTCTCCGATACGAAGTTTCTCCAACACGGAGTTTCTCCAGCACGGAGTTTCTCCAACAAGGAATTTCTCCGACACAGAGTTTCTCCAACACGGAGTTTCTCCAACACGGAGTTTCTCCGACACGGAGTTTCTCTGACACAGAGTTTCTACAACACGGAGTTTCTCCAACACGGAGTTTCTCCGACACGGAGTTTCTCCAACACGGAGTTTCTTCAACACGGAGTTTCTACAACATGGAGTTTCTCCAACACGGAGTTTCTACAACATAAAGTTTCCCCAGCACGGAGTTTCTCCAACACGGAGTTTCTCCAACAAGGAGTTTCTCAAACAAGGCTTTTCCAACAAGGAGATTCTCCAACGTGGAGTGTCTCCAACACGGAGTTTCTCCAGCGCGGAGTTTCTCCAGCGCAGAGTTTCTCCAACACGGAGTTGCTATAGCACGGAGTTTCTCCAACAAGGATTTTCTCCAACACGGAGTTTCTCCAACACGGAGTTTCTCCAACACGGAGTTTCCCCGACACGGAGTTTCTCCAACACGGAGTTTCTCCAACATGGAGTTTCTCTGACACGGAGATTCTCCAAGAGGGAGTTCCTCCAACACGGAGTTTCTCCGACATGGAGTTTCTCCAACACGGAGTTTCTCCAGCACGAAGTTTCTCCATCACGGAGTTTCTCTAACAATAAGTTTCTCCAACACAGAGTTTCTCCAACACGAAGTTTCTACAACATGGAGTTTCGCCAACACGAAGCTTCTACAACACGGAGTTTCCCAACACGAAGTTTCTCCAACACGAAGTTTCTACAACATGGAGTTTCTACAACACGAAGTTTCTGCGACACGGAGTTTCTCCGACACGGACTTTCTCCGATACGAAGTTTCTCCAACACGGAGCTTCTCCAACACGGAGTTTCTCCAACTCGGAGTTTCTCACACACGGAGTTTCTCCAACACGGAGTTTCTGCAACACGGAGTTTCTCCAACACGAAGTCTCTCCAGCGCGGAGATTCTCCAGCGCGTAGTTTCCCCAGCGCGGATTTTCTGCAGCATGGAGTTTCTCCAACATGGAGTTTCTCCAACATGGATTATCTCCAACACGGAGTTTCTACAACACGGAGTTTCTTCAACAGGGAGTTTCTCCAACACAGTTTCTCCAACACGGAGTTTCTACAACATGGAGTTTCTCCAACACGGAGTTTCTACAACATAAAGTTTCTCCAACACGAAGTTTCTCCAACACGGAGTTTCTCCAACACGGACATTCTCCAACACGGACTTTCTCCAACATGGAGTTTCTCTAAAACGGAGTTTCTCCAACACGGAGTTTCTCCAACACGGAGTTTCTTCAACACGAAGTTTCTACAACATGAAGTTTCTGCATCTCGGCGTTTCCCCAACACGGAGTTTCCACAACACGGAGTTTCTCCAACACGGAGTTTCTCCAACATGGAGTTTCTCCAACAAGGATTTTCTCCAACAAGGAGTTTCTCCAACCAGAAGGTTCTCCAACATGGAGTTTCTCTAACACGGAGTTTCTACAACAGGGAGTTTCTCCAACACGGAGTTTCTAAAACACGGAGTTTCTCCAACACAGAGTTTTCTCCAACACGGAGTTTCTCCAACACGGAGTGTCTCCAACAAGGAGTTTCTCCAACATGGAGTTTCTCACACACGGAGTTTCTCCAACACGGAGTTTCTGCAACACGGAGTTTCTCCAACACGAAGTCTCTCCAGCGCGGAGATTCTCCACGCGTAGTTTCCCCAGCGCGGATTTTCTGCAGCATGGAGTTTCTCCAACATGGAGTTTCTCCAACATGGATTATCTCCAACACGGAGTTTCTACAACACGGAGTTTCTACAACACGGAGTTTCTTCAACAGGGAGTTTCTCCAACACAGAGTTTCTCCAACACGGAGTTTCTACAACATGGAGTTTCTCCAACACGGAGTTTCTACAACATAAAGTTTCTCCAACACGAAGTTTCTCCAACACGGAGTTTCTCCAACACGGACATTCTCCAACACGGACTTTCTCCAACATGGAGTTTCTCTAACACGGAGTTTCTCCAACACGGAGTTTCTCCAACACGGAGTTTCTTCAACACGGAGTTTCTCCAGCGCGGAGTTTCTCCAGCGCAGAGTTTCTCCAACACGTAGTTGCTATAGCACGGAGTTTCTCCAACAAGGATTTTCTCCAACACGGAGTTTCTCCAACACGGAGTTTCTCCAACACGGAGTTTCCCCGACACGGAGTTTCTCCAACACGGAGTTTCTCCAACATGGAGTTTCTCCGACACAGAGATTCTCCAAGAGGGAGTTCCTCCAACACGGAGTTTCTCCGACATGGAGTTTCTCCAACACGGAGTTTCTCCGACAGTTTCTACAACACGAAGTTTCTCCAGCACAAAGTTTCTCCATCACGGAGTTTCTCTAACAATAAGTTCTCCAACACAGAGTTTCTCCAACACGAAGTTTCTACAACATGGAGTTTCGCCAACACGAAGCTTCTACAACACGGAGTTTCTCCAACACGAAGTTTCTACAACATGGAGTTTCTACAACACGAAGTTTCTGCGACACGGAGTTTCTCCGACACGGACTTTCTCCGATACGAAGTTTCTCCAACACGGAGCTTCTCCAACACGGAGTTTCTCCAACACAGAGTTCCTCCAACACGGAGTTTTTCGAACACGGAGTTTCTCCAGCGCGGAGTTTCTCCAACACGGAGTTTCTTCAACACGGAGTTTCTACAACATGGAGTTTCTCCAACACGGAGTTTCTACAACATAAAGTTTCCCCAGCACGGAGTTTCTCCAACACGGAGTTTCTCCAACAAGGAGTTTCTCAAACAAGGCTTTTCCAACAAGGAGATTCTCCAACGTGGAGTGTCTCCAACACGGAGTTTCTCCAGCGCGGAGTTTCTCCAGCGCAGAGTTTCTCCAACACGGAGTTGCTATAGCACGGAGTTTCTCCAACAAGGATTTTCTCCAACACGGAGTTTCTCCAACACGGAGTTTCTCCAACACGGAGTTTCCCCGACACGGAGTTTCTCCAACACGGAGTTTCTCCAACATGGAGTTTCTCCGACACAGAGATTCTCCAAGAGGGAGTTCCTCCAACACGGAGTTTCTCCGACATGGAGTTTCTCCAACACGGAGTTTCTCCGACAGTTTCTACAACACGAAGTTTCTCCAGCACGAAGTTTCTCCATCACGGAGTTTCTCTAACAATAAGTTCTCCAACACAGAGTTTCTCCAACACGAAGTTTCTACAACATGGAGTTTCGCCAACACGAAGCTTCTACAACACGGAGTTTCTCCAACACGAAGTTTCTACAACATGGAGTTTCTACAACACGAAGTTTCTGCGACACGGAGTTTCTCCGACACGGACTTTCTCCGATACGAAGTTTCTCCAACACGGAGCTTCTCCAACACGGAGTTTCTCCAACACAGAGTTCCTCCAACACGGAGTTTTTCGAACACGGAGTTTCTCCAGCGCGGAGTTTCTCCAACACGGAGTTGCTGTAGCACGGAGTTTCTCCAACAAGGATTTTCTCCAACACGAAGTTTCTCCACGACGGAGTTTCTCCAACACGAAGTTTCTCCAACACGGAGTTTCTCCAACACGGAGTTTCTCCTACACGGAGTTTCTCTAACACGGAGTTTCTCCGACACGGAGTTTCTCCGACACGGAGTTTCTCCAACACGTCGTTTCCCCAACACGAAGTTTCCCCAGCACGGAGTTTCTCCGACACAGAGTTTCTCCAACAAGGAGTTTCTCAAACAAGATTTTTTCCAACAAGGATATTCTCAACAGGATAGATAAGCGGGCGAGTTGGTGATACATAATGCAAAAAAAACAGCGCGAACAAACGGGGACTAGACGAAGAATACACAGGACCAAGCGCTGACTCTCAACTAAAGTTTAATCACAGGAAGCACACTTATAAAAGGAAACAGAAAACGAAAAAAACACAAAATCAGAACGCATGTGTTACTATGTGATGTCCAGATATGCAACTTCACAGTCACGCAGGAGCAGGGATGGTTGGCTGACACATAATCTTGGTTTCTTTGTCATGTTATACGCCTCGATAATTTCCCTGGTCAACTGGTCGGGGTGTTTGTACAAAATGTCAGTAAAATGCAAGGACGGAAAACATGATTGACACTCACGGCAATGATCAGCTAGATTAGTGGAGCGATTAGATTCTAATGAATTGAGATGTTCTCCGAGTCGTGTGTTGATACAACGTCCCGTTTGCCCAATGTATATCTGACCACAGGATAGGGGGATTTTATAAACTACCCCTTTGGAGCACGGCACAAAACTTTTAGCGTGCTTAACACCACAGGACGTTACAGATTTCTTGGGGTTGCGGGACTTATTTTCTACTGCTGAACAAATTTTACTGAGCTTATTCGGGGCCGAAAAAACCACATCAACTTTATACCTATGGGCCACATTTTTAAGACCATGAGACAGGCGATGCACATAGGGAAGGACTGCGAACTTTTTCCGTTTCTGTTCTTTCTGTGAAGACGGCAGCAATGTCGGCGCTTTAAGCTTTTTAATTATTTTATTGCAACCCAAAGTGATAAGCTCAGCTGGATATCCTGCTTCCTTTAGTCTCTTAGCCTGATTATCAAAGCTTTCTTGCATAGCATGGTGACAAGATTTTGACAACGCAGATGACAAGGATGAAACAACAATTCCACATTTCACTACCTTAGAATGATGTGACTTATAGTTCAGCAGCGGTTTGTTGGCACGTGGCGCGTAATTCCAACACATGTGTCCCTTCCCCTCAGTCAAACATAAATCTAAAAATTGTATCTGGTTATCGACCGGTACCTCAGTGGTGAACTGTAAACCCCGTGCATTAGCTTTAAATGCTTCTAACACTGTAGACATGTGCTTGGCATAGTCCGTTTTTTCAATGAGGATTAAAAAATCATCGACGTATCTGAAAATTCGGTACGGCATTCCACACAAATCTTTCTGGATAGCTCTATCCACGAATGACAGAAAAATATCACTAAGCGCAGGCGCTACTTTAGACCCAATACAAACACCCGCTTTCTGGGTATAGAGTGTGCCTTCCCATTCAACAAAGGTAGATTTAACATAAAAAGACAACAGCTCAAGGAACCCAGACACAGCAATGCCACAAACACTTATAAACTGTTCTTCATCATTGTCCGAAGTGATGCAATCAGAAACAGCAGTCATCATTTCCTTGTGCGGCAGGGAGTAGTATAAATCTACCACATCAATGCTGAAAGCCGAGCATGAACCTGGGTTATGCGCCTGTAAAAACTTGACGACACACTCAGAGTTTGGTACCTTAAAAGGATCATTAATAGATAAAGCTGCCAAATGTTTCTGCAAATATCCAGAAATTTCGTGTTGCCAGGTGCTCTTTTCCGTCACAATGGCCCTAAATGGTAATCCCGTTTTATGTGTCTTGGCAGAGAAGAAAATCTTTAAACAGCTGCTTTTTGCCTTAACTACACTCCCTTTAAGTCGCTCCAGATTCAATTGTTCAAGCAGTTGCACCGCTCTGCTTTTTACCTTCTGTAACTTCGCCGAGACGGGCTGGAGTGTCTCAAACACGTGGAGTGTCTCAAACACGGAGTTTCTCAAGCACGTAGTTTCTCCTACACGGAGTTTCTCCAACACGGAGTTTCTCGGACACAGACTTTCTCCGACACAGAGTTTCTCCGACACAGAGTTTCTCCAGCACGAAGTTTCTCCAACACGGAGTTTATCTAACAATAAGTACTCCAACACGGAGTTTCTACAACAAGGAGTTTCGCCAACACGAAGTTTCTACAACACGGAGTTTCTGCGACACGGAGTTTCTCCGACACGGACTTTCTCCGATACGAAGTTTCTCCAACACGGAGTTTCTCCAGCACGGAGTTTCTCCAACAAGGAATTTCTCCGACACAGAGTTTCTCCAACACGGAGTTTCTCCAACACGGAGTTTCTCCGACACGGAGTTTCTCTGACACAGAGTTTCTACAACACGGAGTTTCTCCAACACGGAGTTTCTCCGACACGGAGTTTCTCCAACACGGAGTTTCTTCAACACGGAGTTTCTACAACATGGAGTTTCTCCAACACGGAGTTTCTACAACATAAAGTTTCCCCAGCACGGAGTTTCTCCAACACGGAGTTTCTCCAACAAGGAGTTTCTCAAACAAGGCTTTTCCAACAAGGAGATTCTCCAACGTGGAGTGTCTCCAACACGGAGTTTCTCCAGCGCGGAGTTTCTCCAGCGCAGAGTTTCTCCAACACGGAGTTGCTATAGCACGGAGTTTCTCCAACAAGGATTTTCTCCAACACGGAGTTTCTCCAACACGGAGTTTCTCCAACACGGAGTTTCCCCGACACGGAGTTTCTCCAACACGGAGTTTCTCCAACATGGAGTTTCTCTGACACGGAGATTCTCCAAGAGGGAGTTCCTCCAACACGGAGTTTCTCCGACATGGAGTTTCTCCAACACGGAGTTTCTCCAGCACGAAGTTTCTCCATCACGGAGTTTCTCTAACAATAAGTTTCTCCAACACAGAGTTTCTCCAACACGAAGTTTCTACAACATGGAGTTTCGCCAACACGAAGCTTCTACAACACGGAGTTTCTCCAACACGAAGTTTCTACAACATGGAGTTTCTACAACACGAAGTTTCTGCGACACGGAGTTTCTCCGACACGGACTTTCTCCGATACGAAGTTTCTCCAACACGGAGCTTCTCCAACACGGAGTTTCTCCAACTCGGAGTTTCTCACACACGGAGTTTCTCCAACACGGAGTTTCTGCAACACGGAGTTTCTCCAACACGAAGTCTCTCCAGCGCGGAGATTCTCCAGCGCGTAGTTTCCCCAGCGCGGATTTTCTGCAGCATGGAGTTTCTCCAACATGGAGTTTCTCCAACATGGATTATCTCCAACACGGAGTTTCTACAACACGGAGTTTCTTCAACAGGGAGTTTCTCCAACACAGTTTCTCCAACACGGAGTTTCTACAACATGGAGTTTCTCCAACACGGAGTTTCTACAACATAAAGTTTCTCCAACACGAAGTTTCTCCAACACGGAGTTTCTCCAACACGGACATTCTCCAACACGGACTTTCTCCAACATGGAGTTTCTCTAAAACGGAGTTTCTCCAACACGGAGTTTCTCCAACACGGAGTTTCTTCAACACGAAGTTTCTACAACATGAAGTTTCTGCATCTCGGCGTTTCCCCAACACGGAGTTTCCACAACACGGAGTTTCTCCAACACGGAGTTTCTCCAACATGGAGTTTCTCCAACAAGGATTTTCTCCAACAAGGAGTTTCTCCAACCAGAAGGTTCTCCAACATGGAGTTTCTCTAACACGGAGTTTCTACAACAGGGAGTTTCTCCAACACGGAGTTTCTAAAACACGGAGTTTCTCCAACACAGAGTTTTCTCCAACACGGAGTTTCTCCAACACGGAGTGTCTCCAACAAGGAGTTTCTCCAACATGGAGTTTCTCACACACGGAGTTTCTCCAACACGGAGTTTCTGCAACACGGAGTTTCTCCAACACGAAGTCTCTCCAGCGCGGAGATTCTCCACGCGTAGTTTCCCCAGCGCGGATTTTCTGCAGCATGGAGTTTCTCCAACATGGAGTTTCTCCAACATGGATTATCTCCAACACGGAGTTTCTACAACACGGAGTTTCTACAACACGGAGTTTCTTCAACAGGGAGTTTCTCCAACACAGAGTTTCTCCAACACGGAGTTTCTACAACATGGAGTTTCTCCAACACGGAGTTTCTACAACATAAAGTTTCTCCAACACGAAGTTTCTCCAACACGGAGTTTCTCCAACACGGACATTCTCCAACACGGACTTTCTCCAACATGGAGTTTCTCTAACACGGAGTTTCTCCAACACGGAGTTTCTCCAACACGGAGTTTCTTCAACACGGAGTTTCTCCAGCGCGGAGTTTCTCCAGCGCAGAGTTTCTCCAACACGTAGTTGCTATAGCACGGAGTTTCTCCAACAAGGATTTTCTCCAACACGGAGTTTCTCCAACACGGAGTTTCTCCAACACGGAGTTTCCCCGACACGGAGTTTCTCCAACACGGAGTTTCTCCAACATGGAGTTTCTCCGACACAGAGATTCTCCAAGAGGGAGTTCCTCCAACACGGAGTTTCTCCGACATGGAGTTTCTCCAACACGGAGTTTCTCCGACAGTTTCTACAACACGAAGTTTCTCCAGCACAAAGTTTCTCCATCACGGAGTTTCTCTAACAATAAGTTCTCCAACACAGAGTTTCTCCAACACGAAGTTTCTACAACATGGAGTTTCGCCAACACGAAGCTTCTACAACACGGAGTTTCTCCAACACGAAGTTTCTACAACATGGAGTTTCTACAACACGAAGTTTCTGCGACACGGAGTTTCTCCGACACGGACTTTCTCCGATACGAAGTTTCTCCAACACGGAGCTTCTCCAACACGGAGTTTCTCCAACACAGAGTTCCTCCAACACGGAGTTTTTCGAACACGGAGTTTCTCCAGCGCGGAGTTTCTCCAACACGGAGTTTCTTCAACACGGAGTTTCTACAACATGGAGTTTCTCCAACACGGAGTTTCTACAACATAAAGTTTCCCCAGCACGGAGTTTCTCCAACACGGAGTTTCTCCAACAAGGAGTTTCTCAAACAAGGCTTTTCCAACAAGGAGATTCTCCAACGTGGAGTGTCTCCAACACGGAGTTTCTCCAGCGCGGAGTTTCTCCAGCGCAGAGTTTCTCCAACACGGAGTTGCTATAGCACGGAGTTTCTCCAACAAGGATTTTCTCCAACACGGAGTTTCTCCAACACGGAGTTTCTCCAACACGGAGTTTCCCCGACACGGAGTTTCTCCAACACGGAGTTTCTCCAACATGGAGTTTCTCTGACACGGAGATTCTCCAAGAGGGAGTTCCTCCAACACGGAGTTTCTCCGACATGGAGTTTCTCCAACACGGAGTTTCTCCAGCACGAAGTTTCTCCATCACGGAGTTTCTCTAACAATAAGTTTCTCCAACACAGAGTTTCTCCAACACGAAGTTTCTACAACATGGAGTTTCGCCAACACGAAGCTTCTACAACACGGAGTTTCTCCAACACGAAGTTTCTACAACATGGAGTTTCTACAACACGAAGTTTCTGCGACACGGAGTTTCTCCGACACGGACTTTCTCCGATACGAAGTTTCTCCAACACGGAGCTTCTCCAACACGGAGTTTCTCCAACTCGGAGTTTCTCACACACGGAGTTTCTCCAACACGGAGTTTCTGCAACACGGAGTTTCTCCAACACGAAGTCTCTCCAGCGCGGAGATTCTCCAGCGCGTAGTTTCCCCAGCGCGGATTTTCTGCAGCATGGAGTTTCTCCAACATGGAGTTTCTCCAACATGGATTATCTCCAACACGGAGTTTCTACAACACGGAGTTTCTTCAACAGGGAGTTTCTCCAACACAGTTTCTCCAACACGGAGTTTCTACAACATGGAGTTTCTCCAACACGGAGTTTCTACAACATAAAGTTTCTCCAACACGAAGTTTCTCCAACACGGAGTTTCTCCAACACGGACATTCTCCAACACGGACTTTCTCCAACATGGAGTTTCTCTAAAACGGAGTTTCTCCAACACGGAGTTTCTCCAACACGGAGTTTCTTCAACACGAAGTTTCTACAACATGAAGTTTCTGCATCTCGGCGTTTCCCCAACACGGAGTTTCCACAACACGGAGTTTCTCCAACACGGAGTTTCTCCAACATGGAGTTTCTCCAACAAGGATTTTCTCCAACAAGGAGTTTCTCCAACCAGAAGGTTCTCCAACATGGAGTTTCTCTAACACGGAGTTTCTACAACAGGGAGTTTCTCCAACACGGAGTTTCTAAAACACGGAGTTTCTCCAACACAGAGTTTTCTCCAACACGGAGTTTCTCCAACACGGAGTGTCTCCAACACAGGAGTTTCTCCAACATGGAGTTTCTCACACACGGAGTTTCTCCAACACGGAGTTTCTGCAACACGGAGTTTCTCCAACACGAAGTCTCTCCAGCGCGGAGATTCTCCACGCGTAGTTTCCCCAGCGCGGATTTTCTGCAGCATGGAGTTTCTCCAACATGGAGTTTCTCCAACATGGATTATCTCCAACACGGAGTTTCTACAACACGGAGTTTCTACAACACGGAGTTTCTTCAACAGGGAGTTTCTCCAACACAGAGTTTCTCCAACACGGAGTTTCTACAACATGGAGTTTCTCCAACACGGAGTTTCTACAACATAAAGTTTCTCCAACACGAAGTTTCTCCAACACGGAGTTTCTCCAACACGGACATTCTCCAACACGGACTTTCTCCAACATGGAGTTTCTCTAACACGGAGTTTCTCCAACACGGAGTTTCTCCAACACGGAGTTTCTTCAACACGGAGTTTCTCCAGCGCGGAGTTTCTCCAGCGCAGAGTTTCTCCAACACGTAGTTGCTATAGCACGGAGTTTCTCCAACAAGGATTTTCTCCAACACGGAGTTTCTCCAACACGGAGTTTCTCCAACACGGAGTTTCCCCGACACGGAGTTTCTCCAACACGGAGTTTCTCCAACATGGAGTTTCTCCGACACAGAGATTCTCCAAGAGGGAGTTCCTCCAACACGGAGTTTCTCCGACATGGAGTTTCTCCAACACGGAGTTTCTCCGACAGTTTCTACAACACGAAGTTTCTCCAGCACAAAGTTTCTCCATCACGGAGTTTCTCTAACAATAAGTTCTCCAACACAGAGTTTCTCCAACACGAAGTTTCTACAACATGGAGTTTCGCCAACACGAAGCTTCTACAACACGGAGTTTCTCCAACACGAAGTTTCTACAACATGGAGTTTCTACAACACGAAGTTTCTGCGACACGGAGTTTCTCCGGCACGGACTTTCTCCGATACGAAGTTTCTCCAACACGGAGCTTCTCCAACACGGAGTTTCTCCAACACAGAGTTCCTCCAACACGGAGTTTTTCGAACACGGAGTTTCTCCAGCGCGGAGTTTCTCCAACACGGAGTTTCTTCAACACGGAGTTTCTACAACATGGAGTTTCTCCAACACGGAGTTTCTACAACATAAAGTTTCCCCAGCACGGAGTTTCTCCAACACGGAGTTTCTCCAACAAGGAGTTTCTCAAACAAGGCTTTTCCAACA
The DNA here is from genome assembly GCA_030143305.2 of Amblyomma americanum. NCBI lineage: Eukaryota > Metazoa > Arthropoda > Arachnida > Ixodida > Ixodidae > Amblyomma > Amblyomma americanum. The sequence goes on along the minus strand of JARKHS020006383.1, from coordinate 4,254 downwards.
AGGAGATTCTCCAACGTGGAGTGTCTCCAACACGGAGTTTCTCCAGCGCGGAGTTTCTCCAGCGCAGAGTTTCTCCAACACGGAGTTGCTATAGCACGGAGTTTCTCCAACAAGGATTTTCTCCAACACGGAGTTTCTCCAACACGGAGTTTCTCCAACACGGAGTTTCCCCGACACGGAGTTTCTCCAACACGGAGTTTCTCCAACATGGAGTTTCTCTGACACGGAGATTCTCCAAGAGGGAGTTCCTCCAACACGGAGTTTCTCCGACATGGAGTTTCTCCAACACGGAGTTTCTCCAGCACGAAGTTTCTCCATCACGGAGTTTCTCTAACAATAAGTTTCTCCAACACAGAGTTTCTCCAACACGAAGTTTCTACAACATGGAGTTTCGCCAACACGAAGCTTCTACAACACGGAGTTTCTCCAACACGAAGTTTCTACAACATGGAGTTTCTACAACACGAAGTTTCTGCGACACGGAGTTTCTCCGACACGGACTTTCTCCGATACGAAGTTTCTCCAACACGGAGCTTCTCCAACACGGAGTTTCTCCAACTCGGAGTTTCTCACACACGGAGTTTCTCCAACACGGAGTTTCTGCAACACGGAGTTTCTCCAACACGAAGTCTCTCCAGCGCGGAGATTCTCCAGCGCGTAGTTTCCCCAGCGCGGATTTTCTGCAGCATGGAGTTTCTCCAACATGGAGTTTCTCCAACATGGATTATCTCCAACACGGAGTTTCTACAACACGGAGTTTCTTCAACAGGGAGTTTCTCCAACACAGTTTCTCCAACACGGAGTTTCTACAACATGGAGTTTCTCCAACACGGAGTTTCTACAACATAAAGTTTCTCCAACACGAAGTTTCTCCAACACGGAGTTTCTCCAACACGGACATTCTCCAACACGGACTTTCTCCAACATGGAGTTTCTCTAAAACGGAGTTTCTCCAACACGGAGTTTCTCCAACACGGAGTTTCTTCAACACGAAGTTTCTACAACATGAAGTTTCTGCATCTCGGCGTTTCCCCAACACGGAGTTTCCACAACACGGAGTTTCTCCAACACGGAGTTTCTCCAACATGGAGTTTCTCCAACAAGGATTTTCTCCAACAAGGAGTTTCTCCAACCAGAAGGTTCTCCAACATGGAGTTTCTCTAACACGGAGTTTCTACAACAGGGAGTTTCTCCAACACGGAGTTTCTAAAACACGGAGTTTCTCCAACACAGAGTTTTCTCCAACACGGAGTTTCTCCAACACGGAGTGTCTCCAACAAGGAGTTTCTCCAACATGGAGTTTCTCACACACGGAGTTTCTCCAACACGGAGTTTCTGCAACACAGAGTTTCTCCAACACGAAGTCTCTCCAGCGCGGAGATTCTCCACGCGTAGTTTCCCCAGCGCGGATTTTCTGCAGCATGGAGTTTCTCCAACATGGAGTTTCTCCAACATGGATTATCTCCAACACGGAGTTTCTACAACACGGAGTTTCTACAACACGGAGTTTCTTCAACAGGGAGTTTCTCCAACACAGAGTTTCTCCAACACGGAGTTTCTACAACATGGAGTTTCTCCAACACGGAGTTTCTACAACATAAAGTTTCTCCAACACGAAGTTTCTCCAACACGGAGTTTCTCCAACACGGACATTCTCCAACACGGACTTTCTCCAACATGGAGTTTCTCTAACACGGAGTTTCTCCAACACGGAGTTTCTCCAACACGGAGTTTCTTCAACACGGAGTTTCTCCAGCGCGGAGTTTCTCCAGCGCAGAGTTTCTCCAACACGTAGTTGCTATAGCACGGAGTTTCTCCAACAAGGATTTTCTCCAACACGGAGTTTCTCCAACACGGAGTTTCTCCAACACGGAGTTTCCCCGACACGGAGTTTCTCCAACACGGAGTTTCTCCAACATGGAGTTTCTCCGACACAGAGATTCTCCAAGAGGGAGTTCCTCCAACACGGAGTTTCTCCGACATGGAGTTTCTCCAACACGGAGTTTCTCCGACAGTTTCTACAACACGAAGTTTCTCCAGCACGAAGTTTCTCCATCACGGAGTTTCTCTAACAATAAGTTCTCCAACACAGAGTTTCTCCAACACGAAGTTTCTACAACATGGAGTTTCGCCAACACGAAGCTTCTACAACACGGAGTTTCTCGAACACGAAGTTTCTACAACATGGAGTTTCTACAACACGAAGTTTCTGCGACACGGAGTTTCTCCGACACGGACTTTCTCCGATACGAAGTTTCTCCAACACGGAGCTTCTCCAACACGGAGTTTCTCCAACACAGAGTTCCTCCAACACGGAGTTTTTCGAACACGGAGTTTCTCCAGCGCGGAGTTTCTCCAACACGGAGTTGCTGTAGCACGGAGTTTCTCCAACAAGGATTTTCTCCAACACGAAGTTTCTCCACGACGGAGTTTCTCCAACACGAAGTTTCTCCAACACGGAGTTTCTCCAACACGGAGTTTCTCCAACACGGAGTTTCTCTAACACGGAGTTTCTCCGACACGGAGTTTCTCCGACACGGAGTTTCTCCAACACGGCGTTTCCCCAACACGAAGTTTCCCCAGCACGGAGTTTCTCCGACACAGAGTTTCTCCAACAAGGAGTTTCTCAAACAAGGTTTTTTCCAACAAGGAGATTCTCCAACGTGGAGTGTCTCAAACACGGAGTTTCTCTAGCACGTAGTTTCTCCAACACGGAGTTTCTCCAACACGGAGTTTCTCCGACACAGACTTTCTCCGACACAGAGTTTCTCCGACACAGAGTTTCTCCAGCACGAAGTTTCTCCAACACGGAGTTTATCTAACAATAAGTACTCCAACACGGAGTTTCTACAACAAGGAGTTTCGCCAACACGAAGTTTCTACAACACGGAGTTTCTGCGACACAGAGTTTCTCCGACACGGACTTTCTCCGATACGAAGTTTCTCCAACACGGAGCTTCTCCAACACGGAGTTTCTCCAACTCGGAGTTTCTCACACACAGAGTTTCTCCAACACGGAGTTTCTGCAACACGGAGTTTCTCCAACACGAAGTCTCTCCAGCGCGGAGATTCTCCAGCGCGTAGTTTCCCCAGCGCGGATTTTCTGCAGCATGGAGTTTCTCCAACATGGAGTTTCTCCAACATGGATTATCTCCAACACGGAGTTTCTACAACACGGAGTTTCTACAACACGAAGTTTCTCCGACACGGAGTTTCTCCAACACGGAGTTTCTTCAACACGGAGTTTCTACAACATGGAGTATCTCCAACACGGAGTTTCTACAACATAAAGTTTCTCCAACAAGGAGTTTCTCCAACACGGAGTTTCTCCAACACGGACATTCTCCAACACGGACTTTCTCCAACATGGAGTTTCTCTAACACGGAGTTTCTCCAACACGGAGTTTCTCCAACACGGAGTTTCTTCAACACGGAGTTTCTACAACATGGAGTTTCTCCAACACGGAGTTTCTACAACATAGTTTCTCCAACACGGAGTTTCTCCAATACGAAGTTTCTTTGACATGGAGTTTCTCCAACATAAAGTTTCTCCAACACGGAGTTTCTCCGACACGGAGTTTCTCCAACACGAAGTTTCTCCAGCGCGGAGTTTCTCCAACACGGAGTTTGTCCAACACAGAGTTCCTCCAACACGGAGTTTTTCGAACACGGAGTTTCTCCAGCGTGGAGTTTCTCCAACACGGAGTTGCTATAGCACGGAGTTTCTCCAACAAGGATTTTCTCCAACACGAAGTTTCTCCAACACGGAGTTTCTCCAACACGGAGTTTCTCCAACACGGAGTTTCTCCGACACGGAGTTTCTCCAACATGGAGTTTCTCCAACACGGCGTTACCCCAACACGAAGTTTCCCCAGCACGGAGTTTCTCCAACACGGAGTTTCTCCAACACGGAGTTTCTCCAACAAGGACTTTCTCCAACACGGAGTTTCTCCGACACGGAGTTTCTCCGACACTGAGTTTCTCCGACACGGAGTTTCTCCAACACGGAGTTTCTCCGACACGGAGTTTCTCCGACACAGAGTTTCTCCAACACGGAGTTTCTCCGACACGGAGTTTCTCCGACACGGAGTTTCTCCAACGTGGAGTTTCTCCAACACGGCGTTTCCCCAACACGAAGTTTCCCCAGCACGGAGTTTCTCCAACACGGAGTTTCTCCAACAAGGAGTTTCTCAAACAAGGTTTTTCCAACAAGGAGATTCTCCAACGTGGAGTGTCTCAAACACGGAGTTTCTC
>JARKHS020006382.1:0-19068 GCA_030143305.2 Amblyomma americanum | reverse complement strand
AGAAACTCCGTGTTGGATAAACTCCGTGTTGGAGAAACACAGTGTTCTAGAAACTCCGTGTTGAAAAACTTCGTGTTGGAGAAACTCCGTTTTGAAGAAACTTCGTGAGGGAGAAACTCCGTGCTGGAGAAACTGTGTTGGAGAAACTTCGTGTTGGGGAATTTTCGTGTTGGAGAAACTCCGTGTTGGAGAAACTCCGTTTTGGAGAAACTCCTTGTTGGAAAAACTTCGTGTTGGGGAAACTCCGTGTTGGAGAAACTTCGTGTTGGGGAAACTCCGTGTTGAGGACACTCTGTGTTGGAGAAACTCAGTGTTGGAGAAACTCCGTGATGGAGAAACTCCTTGTTGCAGAAATTCTTTGCTGGAGAAACACTTTGTTGGAGAAACTCCGTGTTGTAGAAACACCGTGTTGGGGAAACTCCGTGTCGGAGAAACTTCGTGTCGGAGAAACTCCGTGTCGGAGAAACTCCCTGTCTGAGAGACTCCGTGTTGGAGAAACTCCGTGTTGCAGAAACTCCGTGCTGGAGTAACTCCGTGTTCGAGAAACTCCGTGTTGGAGAAACTCCGTGTTGGAGAAATTCCGTGTCGTAGAAACTCCGGGTCGGAGAAACTCCGTGTTGGAAAAAAGTCCGTGTCGGAGAAACTTCGTGTTGGGGAAACTCCGTGTTGGAGAAACTTCGTGTTGGGGAAAGTCCGTATTGAAGAAACTCCGTGTCGGAGAAACTTCGTGTTGGACAAACTCCTTGTTGCAGAAAGTCTTTGCTAGAGAAACTCCGTGTTGGAGAAACTCCGTGTTGGAGAAACACAGTGTTCTAGAAACTCCGTGTTGAAAAAACTCCGAGTTGGAGAAACTCCGTGTTGGAGAAACACCGTTTTGGTGAAAAAACGTGTTGGTGAAACTCCTTGTTGGAGAAACTCCGTGTAGGAGAAACTCTGTGTTGGAGAAAATTCGTGTTGGAGAAACTCCTTGTTGGGGATACTCCGTGTTTTAGAAACTCCGTGTTGTAGAAACTCTATGTTGGAGAAACTCCGTGTAGCAGAAACTCCGTGTTGTAGAAACACCGTGTTGGGGAAACTCCGTGTCGGAGAAACTTCGTGTCGGAGAAACTCCGTGTCGGAGAAACTCCCTGTCTGAGAGACTCCGTGTTGGAGAAACTCCGTGATTCAGAAACTCCGTGCTGGAGTAACTCCGTGTTCGAGAAACTCCGTGTTGGAGAAACTCCGTGTTGGAGAAATTCCGTGTCGTAGAAACTCCGGGTCGGAGAAACTCCGTGTTCGAAAAAAGTCCGTGTCGGAGAAACTTCGTGTTGGGGAAACTCCGTGTTGGAGAAACTTCGTGTTGGGGAAAGTCCGTATTGAAGAAACTCCGTGTCGGAGAAACTTCGTGTTGGACAAACTCCTTGTTGCAGAAAGTCTTTGTTAGAGAAACTCCGTGTTGGAGAAACACAGTGTTCTAGAAACTCCGTGTTGAAAAAACTCCGAGTTGGAGAAACTCCGTGTTGGAGAAACTCCGTTTTGGTGAAAAAACGTGTTGGTGAAACTCATTGTTGGAGAAACTCCGTGTAGGAGAAACTCTGTGTTGGAGAAAATTCGTGTTGGAGAAACTCCTTGTTGGGGATACTCCGTGTTTTAGAAACTCCGTGTTGTAGAAACTCTATGTTGGAGAAACTCCGTGTAGCAGAAACTCCGTTTTGCAGAAACTCCGTGTTGGAGAATCTCCGTGTTGGGGAACTCCGTGTAGGGGAAACTCCGTGTTGGAAAAACTCCGAGTTGGGGAAACTCCATGTTAGAGAAACTCCTTGTTGGAGAAACGCCTTGTTGGAGAAACTCCGTGTTGTAGAAGCTCCGTGTTGGAGAAACTCCGTGTTGCAGAAACTCCGTGTTGGAGAAATCCGTTTTGGATAAACTCCGTGTTGTATAAACTCCGTGTTGGAGAAACTCCGTGTCGGAGAAACTCCCTGTCTGAGAGACTCCGTGTTGGAGAAACTCCGTGTTGCAGAAACTCCGTGCTGGAGTAACTCCGTGTTCGAGAAACTCCGTGCTGGAGAAACTCCGTGTTGGAGAAATTCCGTGTCGTAGAAACTCCGGGTCGGAGAAACTCCGTGTTGGAAAAAAGTCCGTGTCGGAGAAACTTCGTGTTGGGGAAACTCCGTGTTGGAGAAACTTCGTGTTGGGGAAAGTCCGTATTGAAGAAACTCCGTGTCGGAGAAACTTCGTGTTGGACAAACTCCTTGTTGCAGAAAGTCTTTGTTAGAGAAACTCCGTGTTGGAGAAACTCCGTGTTGGAGAAACACAGTGTTCTAGAAACTCCGTGTTGAAAAAACTCCGAGTTGGAGAAACTCCGTGTTGGAGAAACTCCGTTTTGGTGAAAAAACGTGTTGGTGAAACTCCTTGTTGGAGAAACTCCGTGTAGGAGAAACTCTGTGTTGGAGAAAATTCGTTTTGGAGAAACTCCTTGTTGGGGATACTCCGTGTTTTAGAAACTCCGTGTTGTAGAAACTCTATGTTGGAGAAACTCCGTGTAGCAGAAACTCCGTGTTGTAGAAACACCGTGTTGGGGAAACTCCGTGTCGGAGAAACTTCGTGTCGGAGAAACTCCGTGTCGGAGAAACTCCCTGTCTGAGAGACTCCGTGGAAAGTGAGAGTAGCGCAAAACGGGACAAAGGGACAGAGAAAGACAGACACAACACAGGCGCTATGAGTCGGTAACGGTGATCCATGGAAAGTGAGAGTAGCGCAAAACGGGACAAAGGGACAGAGAAAGACAGCGCCTGTGTTGTGTCTGTCTTTCTCTGTCCCTTTGTCCCGTTTTGCGCTACTCTCACTTTCCATGGATCACCGTTACCGACTCGCCCAAGTTTCTACCCTTGTGAAGAGACTCCGTGTTGGAAAAACTCCGTGTTGGAGAAACTCCGTGCTGGAGAAACTGTGTTGGGGAAACTCCGTGTTGGAGAAACTCCGTGTTGGAGAAACGCCTTGTTGGAGAAAGTCCTTGTTGGAGAAACTCCGTGTTGGAGAAGCTCCGTGTTGGAGAAACTCCGTGTTTGAGAAACTCCGTGTTGGAGAAATTCCGTGTAGTAGAAACTCCTTGTTGGAGAAACGCCTTGTTGGAGAAACTCCGTGTTGTATAATCTCTGTGTTGGAGAAACTTCGTGTTGGAGAAACTCCGTGTTGTAGAATCTCCGTTTTGGAGAATCTCCGTATTGGAGAAACTCTGTCTTCGAAAAACTCCGAGTTGGAGAAACTCCTTGTTGGAGAAACTCCGTTTTGCAGAAATTTCGTGTTGGAGAAACTTCGTGTTGGGGAAACTCCGTGTTGGAGAAACTTCGTGTTGGGGAAAGTCCGTATTGAAGAAACTCCGTGTCGGAGAAACTTCGTGTTGGACAAACTCCTTGTTGGAGAAAGTCTTTGTTAAAGAAACTCCGTGTTGGATAAACTCCGTGTTGGAGAAACACAGTGTTCTAGAAACTCCGTGTTGAAAAACTTCGTGTTGGAGAAACTCCGTTTTGAAGAAACTTCGTGAGGGAGAAACTCCGTGCTGGAGAAACTGTGTTGGAGAAACTTCGTGTTGGAGAATTTTCGTGTTGGAGAAACTCCGTGTTGGAGAAACTCCTTGTTGGAAAAACTTCGTGTTGGGGAAACTCCGTGTTGGAGAAACTTCGTGTTGGGGAAACTCCGTGTTGGGGACACTCCGTGTTGGAGAAACTCAGTGTTGGAGAAATTCCGTGTCGGAGAAACTCCATGTTGCAGAATTTTTTTGTTGGAGAAACACTTTTTTGGAGAAACTCCGTGTTGTAGAAACACCGTGTTGGGGAAACTCCGTGTCGGAGAAACTCCGTGTCGGAGAAACTCCGTGTCGGAGAAACTCCGTGTCGGAGAAACTCCCTGTCGGAGAGACTGCGTGTTGGAGAATCTCCGTGTTGCAGAAACTCCGTGCTGGAGTAACTCCGTGTTAGAGAAACTCCGTGTTGGAGAAACTCCGTGTTGGAGAAATTCCGTGTCGTAGTAACTCCGGGTTGGAGAAACTCCGTGTTGGAAAAAAGTCCGTGTCGGAGAAACTCCGTGTTGGAGAAACTCCGTGTTGGAGAAACTCCGTTTTGGTGAAACAACGTGTTGTTGAAACTCCTTGTTGGAGAATCTCCGTGTCGGAGAAACTCCGTGTTGCAGAAACTCCGTGTTGGAGAAATCCGTTTTGGATAAACTCCGTGTTGGATAAACTCCGTGCTGGAGAAACTCCGTGTCGGAGAAACTCCGTGTCGGAGAAACTTCGTGTTGGAGAAACTCCGAATTGAAGAAACTCAGTGTTGTTGAAACTCCGTGTTGGAGAAACTTCGTGTTGGAGAAACTCCGTGTTGGAGAAACTCCATGCTGGAGAAACTCCGTGTTGGAGAAACTCCGTGTTTGAGAAACTCCGTGCTGGAGAAGATCCGCGTTGCAGAAACGCCTTATTGGAGAAACTCTGTGTTGGAGAAACTCCGTGTTGGTGAAACACGTGTTGTAGAAACTCCGTGTTGGAGAAACTCCGTGTCGGAGAAACTCTGTGTCGGAGAAACTCCGTGTCGGAGAAATTCCCTGTCGGAGAAACTCCGTGTTGGAGAAACTCCGCGTTGAAGAAACTCCGTGTTGGAGTAACTCCGTGTTCGAGAAACTCCGTGTTGGAGAAACTCCGTGTTGGAAAAATTCCGTGTCGTAGAAACGTCGGGTCGGAGAAACTCCGTGTCGGAGACACTCCGTGTTGGGGAAACTCCGTGTCGGAGAAGCTCGTGTTGGAGAAACTCCGTGTTTGAGAAACTCCGTTTTGTTGAAACTACGTGTTGGTGAAACTCCTTGTTGCAAAAAGTCCTTGTTGGAGAATCTCCGTGTTGGAGAAACTCTGTTGGAGAAACTTCATGTTGGTGAAACTCCTTGTTGGAGAAACTCCGTGTTGGAGAAACTCCGTTTTGCAGAGACTCCGTGTTGGAGAAACTCCGTGTTGGGGAAACTACGTGTTGGAGAAATTTCGTGTTGGGGAAACGTCGTGTTGGGGAAACTCCGTGTTGGAGAAACTCCGTGTTGGGGAAACTCTGTGTTGGAGAAACTCCGTGTTGGAGAAACGCCTTGTTGGAGAAAGTCCTTGTTGGAGAAACTCCGTGTTGGAGAAACTACCTTTAGGAGGAATTTCGTGTTGGAGAAACTCCGTGTTGGAGAAACTCTTTGTTGTGTAAACTCCGTTTTTGAGAAACTCCGTGTTTTGAGAAACTCCGTATTGGAGAAAGTCTGTGTTGGGGAAACTCCGTGTTGGAGAAATTTCGTGTTGGGGAAACTTCGTGTTGGGGAAACTCCGTGTTGGAGAAACTCCGTGTTGGAGAAACTCCGTGCTGGAGAAACTCCGTGTTGGGGAAACTCCGTGTTGGAGAAACTCCGTGTTGGAGAAATGCCTTGTTGGAGAAAGTCCTTGTTGGAGAAACTCCGTGTTGGAGAAACTCCGTGTTGGAGAAACTCCGTGTTGGAGAAATTTCGTGTCGTAGAAACTCCGGGTCGGAGAAACTCCGTGTTGCAGAAACTCCGTGTTGGAGAAATCCGTTTTGGATAAACTCCGTGTTGGATAAACTCCGTGTTGGAGAAACTCCGTGTCGGAGAAACTCCGTGTCGGAGAAACTTCGTGTTGGAGAAACTCCGTGTCGGAGAAACTTCGTGTTTGAGAAACTAACTGTTGGAGAAACTTCGTGTTGGTGAAACTCCTTGTTGGAGAAACTCCTTGTTGGAGAAAATTTGTGTTGGAGAAACTCCATGTTGGAGAAAATTCGTGTTGGAGAAACTCTGTGTTGGGGAAACTCCGAATTGAAGGAACTCAGTGTTGTTGAAACTCCGTGTTGGAGATACTTCGTGTTGGAGAAACTCCGTGTTGGAGAAACTCTATGCTGGAGAAACTCCGTGTTGGAGAAACTCCGTGTTGGAGAAACTCCGTGTTTGAGAAACTCCGTGCTGGGGAAGCTCCGCGTTGCAGAAACGCCTTATTGGAGAAACTCTGTGTTGGAGAAACTCCGTGTTGGTGAAACACGTGTTGTAGAAACTCCGTGTTGGAGAAACTCCGTGTCAGAGAAACTCTGTGTCGGAGAAACTCCGGGTCGGAGAAATTCCGCGTTGAAGAAACTCCGTGTTGGATTAACTCCGTGTTCGAGAAACTCCGTGTTGGAGAAACTCCGTGTTGGAGAAACTCCGCGTTGAATAAACTCCGTGTTGGATTAACTCCGTGTTCGAGAAACTCCGTGTTGGAGAAGCTCCGTGTTGGAGAAATTCCGTGTCGTAGAATCTCCGGGTCGGAGAAACTCCGTGTCGGAGACACTCCGTGTTGGAGAAACTCCGTGTCGGAGAAGCTCGTTTTTGAGAAACTCCGTGTTTGAGAAACTCCGTTTTGTTGAAACTACGTGTTGGTGAAACTCCTTGTTGGAAAAACTCCTTGTTGGAGAAACTCCGTGTTGGAAAAACTCTGTGTTTGCGAAACTCCTTGTTGGAGAAACTCCTTGTTGGAGAAACTCCGTGTTGGAGAAACTCCGTGTTGGGGAAACTACGTGTTGGAGAAATTTCGTGTTGGGGAAACTTCGTGTTGGGTAAACTCCGTGTTGGAGAAACTGCGTGTTGGAGAAACTCCGTGTTGGGGAAACTCCGTGTTGGAGAAATTTCGTGTTGGGGAAACTTCGTGTTGGGGAAACTCCGTGTTGGAAAAACTCCGTGTTGGAGAAACTGCGTGCTGGAGAAACTCAGTGTTGGGGAAACTCCGTGTTGGAGAAACTCCGTGTTGGAGAAACGCCTTGTTGGAGAAAGTCCTTGTTGGAGAAACTCCGTGTTGGAGAAGCTCCGTGTTGGAGAAACTCCGTGTTTGAGAAACTCCGTGTTGGAGAAATTCCGTGTAGTAGAAACTCCGGGTCGGAGAAACTCCGTGTCGGAGAAACTCCGAGTTGGGGAAACTCCGTGTTAGAGAAACTCCTTGTTGGAGAAACGCCTTGTTGGAGAACCTCCGTGTTGTAGAATCTCTGTGTTGGAGAAACTTCGTGTTGGAGAAACTCCGTGTTGTAGAATCTCCGTTTTGGAAAAACTCCGTGTTGGAGAATCTCCGTATTGGAGAAACTCTGTCTTGGAGAAACTCCGAGTTGGAGAAACTCCGTGTTGGAGGAACTCCGTTTTGCAGAAATTTCGTGTTGGAGAAACTTCGTGTTGGGGAGGGGAGAACTTCGTGTTGGGGAAAGTCCGTATTGAAGAAACTCCGTGTCGGAGAAACTTCGTGTTGGACAAACTCCTTGTTGCAGAAAGTCTTTGTTAGAGAAACTCCGTGTTGGAGAAACTCCGTGTTGGAGAAACACAGTGTTCTAGAAACTCCGTGTTGAAAAAACTTCGTGTTGGAGAAACTCCGTTTTGAAGAAACTTCGTGAGGGAGAAACTCCGTGCTGGAGAAACTGTGTTGGAGAAACTTCGTGTTGGAGAATTTTCGTGTTGGGGAAACTCCGTGTTGGGGACACTCTGTGTTGGAGAAACTCAGTGTTGGAGAAACTCCGTGATGGAGAAACTCCTTGTTGCAGAAATTCTTTGCTGGAGAAACACTTTGTTGGAGAAACTCCGTGTTGTAAAAACACCGTGTTGCAGATACTCCGTGCTGGAGTAACTCCGTGTTCGAGAAACTCCGTGTTGGAGAAACTCCGTGTTGGAGAAATTCCGTGTCGTAGAAACTCCGGGTCGGAGAAACTCCGTGTTGGAAAAAAGTCCGTGTCGGAGAAACTTCGTGTTGGGGAAACTCCATGTTGGAGAAACTTCGTCTTGGGGAAAGTCCGTATTGAAGAAACTCCGTGTCGGAGAAACTTCGTGTTGGACAAACTCCTTGTTGCAGAAAGTCTTTGTTAGAGAAACTCCGTGTTGGAGAAACTCCGTGTTGGAGAAACACAGTGTTCTAGAAACTCCGTGTTGAAAAAACTCCGAGTTGCAGAAACTCCGTGTTGGAGAAACTCCGTTTTGGTGAAAAAACGTGTTGGTGAAACTCCTTGTTGGAGAAACTCCGTGTAGGAGAAACTCTGTGTTGGAGACAATTCGTGTTGGAGAAACTCCTTGTTGGGGATACTCCGTGTTTTAGAAACTCGGTGTTGTAGAAACTCTATGTTGGAGAAACTCCGTGTAGCAGAAACTCCGTTTTGCAGAAACTCCGTGTTGGAGAAACTCCGTGTTGGGGAACTCCGTGTAGGGGAAACTCCGTGTTGGAGAAACTCCGAGTTGGGGAAACTCCGTGTTAGAGAAACTCCTTGTTGGAGAAACGCCTTGTTGGAGAAACTCCGTGTTGTAGAAACTCCGTGTTGGAGAAACTCCGTGTTGCAGAAACTCCGTGTTGGAGAAATCCGTTTTCGATAAACTCCGTGTTGGATAAACTCCGTGTTGGAGAAACTCCGTGTCGGAGGAACTCCGTGTCGGAGAAACTTCGTGTTGGAGAAACACCTTGTTGGAGAAACTCCTTGTTGGAGAAAATTTGTGTTGGAGAAACTCCATGTTGGAGAAAATTCGTGTTGGAGAAACTCTGTGTTGAGGAAACTCCGAATTGAAGAAACTCAGTGTTGTAGAAACTCCGTGTTGGAGAAACTTCGTGTTGGAGAAACTCCGTGTTGGAGAAACTCCATGCTGGAGAAACTCCGTGTTGGAGAAACTCCGTGTTTGAGAAACTCCGTGCTGGACAAGCTCCGCGTTGCAGAAACGCCTTATTGGAGAAACTCTGTGTTGGAGAAACTCCGTGTTGGTGAAACACGTGTTGTAGAAACTCCGCGTTGGAGAAACTCCGTGTCGGAGAAACTCTGTGTCGGAGAAATTCCGCGTTGAAGAAACTCCGTGTTGGATTAACTCCGTGTTCGAGAAACACCGTGTTGGAGAAACTCCGCGTTGAAGAAACTCCGTGTTGGATTAACTCCGTGTTCGAGAAACTCCGTGTTGGAGAAACTCCGTGTTGGAGAAATTCCGGGTCGTAGAAACACCGGGTCGGAGAAACTCCGTGTCGGAGACACTCCGTGTTGGAGAAACTCCGTGTCGGAGAAGCTCGTGTTGGAGAAACTCCGTGTTTGAGAAACTCCGTTTTGTTGAAACTACGTGTTGGTGAAACTCCTTGTTGGAAAAACTCCTTGTTGGAGAAACTCCGTGTTGGAGAAACCCTGTGTTTGCGAAACTCCTTGTTGGAGAAACTCCGTGTTGGAGAAACTCCGTTTTGCAGAAACTCCGTGTTGGAGAAACTCCGTGTTGGGGAAACTACGTGTTGGAGAAATTTCGTGTTGGGGAAACTTCGTGTTGGGTAAACTCCGTGTTGGAGAAACTCCGTGTTGGAGAAACTCCGTGTTGGGGAAACTCCGTGTTGGAGAAATTTCGTGTTGGGGAAACTTCGTGTTGGGGAAACTCCGTGTTGGAAAAACTCCGTGTTGGAGAAACTCCGTGCTGGAGAAACTGTGTTGGGGAAACTCCGTGTTGGAGAAACTCCGTGTTGGAGAAACGCCTTGTTGGAGAAAGTCCTTGTTGGAGAAACTCCGTGTTGGAGAATCTCCGTTTTGGAGAATCTCCGTATTGGAGAAACTCTGTCTTGGAAAAACTCCGAGTTGGAGAAACTCCTTGTTGGAGAAACTCCGTTTTGCAGAAATTTCATGTTGGAGAAACTTCGTGTTGGGGAAACTCCGTGTTGGAGAAACTTCGTGTTGTGGAAAGTCCGTATTGAAGAAACTCCGTGTCGGAGAAACTTCGTGTTGGACAAACTCCTTGTTGGAGAAAGTCTTTGTTAGAGAAACTCCGTGTTGGATAAACTCCGTGTTGGAGAAACACAGTGTTCTAGAAACTCCGTGTTGAAAAAACTTCGTGTTGGAGAAACTCCGTTTTGAAGAAACTTCGTGAGGGAGAAACTCCGTGCTGGAGAAACTGTGTTGGAGAAACTTCGTGTTGGAGAATTTTCGTGTTGGAGAAACTCCGTGTTGGAGAAACTTCGTGTTGGGGAAACTCCGTGTTGGAGAAACTTCGTGTTGGGGAAACTCCGTGTTGAGGACACTCTGTGTTGGAGAAACTCAGTGTCGGAGAAACTCCGTGATGGAGAAACTCCTTGTTGCAGAAATTCTTTGCTGGAGAAACACTTTGTTGGAGAAACTCCGTGTTGTAGAAACACCGTGTTGGGGAAACTCCGTGTCGGAGAAACTTCGTGTCGGAGAAACTCCGTGTCGGAGAAACTCCCTGTCTGAGAGACTCCGTGTTGGAGAAACTCCGTGTTGCAGAAACGCCGTGCTGGAGTAACTCCGTGTTCGAGAAACTCCGTGTTGGAGAAACTCCGTGTTGGAGAAATTCCGTGTCGTAGAAACTCCGGGTCGGAGAAACTCCGTGTTGGAAAAAAGTCCGTGTCGGAGAAACTTCGTGTTGGGGAAACTCCGTGTTGGAGAAACTTCGTGTTGGGGAAAGTCCGTATTGAAGAAACTCCGTGTCGGAGAAACTTCGTGTTGGACAAACTCCTTGTTGCAGAAAGTCTTTGTTAGAGAAACTCCGTGTTGGAGAAACTCCGTGTTGGAGAAACACAGTGTTCTAGAAACTCCGTGTTGAAAAAACTCCTAGTTGGAGAAACTCCGTGTTGGAGAAACTCCGTTTTGGTGAAAAAACGTGTTGGTGAAACTCCTTGTTGGAGAAACTCCGTGTAGGAGAAACTCTGTGTTGGAGAAAATTCGTGTTGGAGAAACTCCTTGTTGGGGATACTCCGTGTTTTAGAAACTCGGTGTTGTAGAAACTCTATGTTGGAGAAACTCCGTGTAGCAGAAACTCCGTTTTGCAGAAACTCCGTGTTGGAGAAACTCCGTGTTGGGGAACTCCGTGTAGGGGAAACTCCGTGTTGGAGAAACTCCGAGTTGGGGAAACTCCGTGTTAGAGAAACTCCTTGTTGGAGAAACGCCTTGTTGGAGAAACTCCGTGTTGTAGAAACTCCGTGTTGGAGAAACTCCGTGTTGCAGAAACTCCGTGTTGGAGAAATCCGTTTGAAAATCGTGTGATAAACTCCGTGTTGGATAAACTCCGTGTTGGAGAAACTCCGTGTAGGAGGAACTCCGTGTCGGAGAAACTTCGTGTTGGAGAAACTCCTTGTTGGAGAAACTCCTTGTTGGAGAAAATTTGTGTTGGAGAAACTCCATGTTGGAGAAAATTCGTGTTGGAGAAACTCTGTGTTGAGGAAACTCCGAATTGAAGAAACTCAGTGTTGTAGAAACTCCGTGTTGGAGAAACTTCGTGTTGGAGAAACTCCGTGTTGGAGAAACTCCATGCTGGAGAAACTCCGTGTTGGAGAAACTCCGTGTTTGAGAAACTCCGTGCTGGACAAGCTCCGCGTTGCAGAAACGCCTTATTGGAGAAACTCTGTGTTGGAGAAACTCCGTGTTGGTGAAACACGTGTTGTAGAAACTCCGCGTTGGAGAAACTCCGTGTCGGAGAAACTCTGTGTCGGAGAAATTCCGCGTTGAAGAAACTCCGTGTTGGATTAACTCCGTGTTCGAGAAACACCGTGTTGGAGAAACTCCGCGTTGAAGAAACTCCGTGTTGGATTAACTCCGTGTTCGAGAAACTCCGTGTTGGAGAAACTCCGTGTTGGAGAAATTCCGGGTCGTAGAAACACCGGGTCGGAGAAACTCCGTGTCGGAGACACTCCGTGTTGGAGAAACTCCGTGTCGGAGAAGCTCGTGTTGGAGAAACTCCGTGTTTGAGAAACTCCGTTTTGTTGAAACTACGTGTTGGTGAAACTCCTTGTTGGAAAAACTCCTTGTTGGAGAAACTCCGTGTTGGAGAAACTCTGTGTTTGCGAAACTCCTTGTTGGAGAAACTCCGTGTTGGAGAAACTCCGTTTTGCAGAAACTCCGTGTTGGAGAAACTCCGTGTTGGGGAAACTACGTGTTGGAGAAATTTCGTGTTGGGGAAACTTCGTGTTGGGTAAACTCCGTGTTGGAGAAACTCCGTGTTGGAGAAACTCCGTGTTGGAGAAATTTCGTGTTGGGGAAACTTCGTGTTGGGGAAACTCCGTGTTGGAAAAACTCCGTGTTGGAGAAACTCCGTGCTGGAGAAACTGTGTTGGGGAAACTCCGTGTTGGAGAAACTCCGTGTTGGAGAAACGCCTTGTTGGAGAAAGTCCTTGTTGGAGAAACTCCGTGTTGGAGAATCTCCGTTTTGGAGAATCTCCGTATTGGAGAAACTCTGTCTTGGAAAAACTCCGAGTTGGAGAAACTCCTTGTTGGAGAAACTCCGTTTTGCAGAAATTTCATGTTGGAGAAACTTCGTGTTGGGGAAACTCCGTGTTGGAGAAACTTCGTGTTGTGGAAAGTCCGTATTGAAGAAACTCCGTGTCGGAGAAACTTCGTGTTGGACAAACTCCTTGTTGGAGAAAGTCTTTGTTAGAGAAACTCCGTGTTGGATAAACTCCGTGTTGGAGAAACACAGTGTTCTAGAAACTCCGTGTTGAAAAAACTTCGTGTTGGAGAAACTCCGTTTTGAAGAAACTTCGTGAGGGAGAAACTCCGTGCTGGAGAAACTGTGTTGGAGAAACTTCGTGTTGGAGAATTTTCGTGTTGGAGAAACTCCGTGTTGGAGAAACTTCGTGTTGGGGAAACTCCGTGTTGGAGAAACTTCGTGTTGGGGAAACTCCGTGTTGAGGACACTCTGTGTTGGAGAAACTCAGTGTCGGAGAAACTCCGTGATGGAGAAACTCCTTGTTGCAGAAATTCTTTGCTGGAGAAACACTTTGTTGGAGAAACTCCGTGTTGTAGAAACACCGTGTTGGGGAAACTCCGTGTCGGAGAAACTTCGTGTCGGAGAAACTCCGTGTCGGAGAAACTCCCTGTCTGAGAGACTCCGTGTTGGAGAAACTCCGTGTTGCAGAAACGCCGTGCTGGAGTAACTCCGTGTTCGAGAAACTCCGTGTTGGAGAAACTCCGTGTTGGAGAAATTCCGTGTCGTAGAAACTCCGGGTCGGAGAAACTCCGTGTTGGAAAAAAGTCCGTGTCGGAGAAACTTCGTGTTGGGGAAACTCCGTGTTGGAGAAACTTCGTGTTGGGGAAAGTCCGTATTGAAGAAACTCCGTGTCGGAGAAACTTCGTGTTGGACAAACTCCTTGTTGCAGAAAGTCTTTGTTAGAGAAACTCCGTGTTGGAGAAACTCCGTGTTGGAGAAACACAGTGTTCTAGAAACTCCGTGTTGAAAAAACTCCGAGTTGGAGAAACTCCGTGTTGGAGAAACTCCGTTTTGGTGAAAAAACGTGTTGGTGAAACTCATTGTTGGAGAAACTCCGTGTAGGAGAAACTCTGTGTTGGAGAAAATTCGTGTTGGAGAAACTCCTTGTTGGGGATACTCCGTGTTTTAGAAACTCCGTGTTGTAGAAACTCTATGTTGGAGAAACTCCGTGTAGCAGAAACTCCGTTTTGCAGAAACTCCGTGTTGGAGAAACTCCGTGTTGTAGAAACTCCGTGTTGGAGAAACTCCGTGTTGCAGAAACTCCGTGTTGGAGAAATCCGTTTTGGATAAACTCCGTGTTGTATAAACTCCGTGTTGGAGAAACTCCGTTTTGGTGAAAAAACGTGTTGGTGAAACTCCTTGTTGGAGAAACTCCGTGTAGGAGAAACTCTGTGTTGGAGACAATTCGTGTTGGAGAAACTCCTTGTTGGGGATACTCCGTGTTTTAGAAACTCGGTGTTGTAGAAACTCTATGTTGGAGAAACTCCGTGTAGCAGAAACTCCGTTTTGCAGAAACTCCGTGTTGGAGAAACTCCGTGTTGGAGAAACTCCGTGTTGGAGAAACTCCGTGTTGGAGAAATCCGTTTTGGATAAACTCCGTGTTGGATAAACTCCGTGTTGGAGAAACTCCGTGTCGGAGAAACTCCGTGTCGGAGAAACTTCGTGTTGGAGAAACTAACTGTTGGAGAAACTTCGTGTTGGTGAAACTCCTTGTTGGAGAAACTCCTTGTTGGAGAAAATTTGTGTTGGAGAAACTCCATGTTGGAGAAAATTCGTGTTGGAGAAACTCTGTGTTGAGGAAACTCCGAATTGAAGAAACTCAGTGTTGTAGAAACTCCGTGTTGGAGAAATTTCGTGTTGGAGAAACTCCGTGTTGGAGAAACTCCATGCTGGAGAAACTCCGTGTTGGAGAAACTCCGTGTTTGAGAAACTCCGTGCTGGACAAGCTCCGCGTTGCAGAAACGCCTTATTCGAGAAACTCTGTGTTGGAGAAACTCCGTGTTGGAGAAACTCCGTGTCGGAGAAACTCTGTGTCGGAGAAATTCCGCGTTGAAGAAACTCCGTGTTGGATTAACTCCGTGTTCGAGAAACACCGTGTTGGAGAAACTTCGCGTTGAAGAAACTCCGTGTTGGATTAACTCCGTGTTCGAGAAACTCCGTGTTGGAGAAACTCCGTGTTGGATAAATTCCGGGTCGTAGAAACACCGGGTCGGAGAAACTCCGTGTCGGAGACACTCCGTGTTGGAGAAACTGCGTGTCGGAGAAGCTCGTGTTGGAGAAACTCCGTGTTTGAGAAACTCCGTTTTGTTGAAACTACGTGTTGGTGAAACTCCTTGTTGGAAAAACTCCTTGTTGGAGAAACTCCGTGTTGGAGAAACTCTGTGTTGGCGAAACTCCTTGTTGGAGAAACTCCGTGTTGGAGAAACTCCGTTTTGCAGAAACTCCGTGTTGGAGAAACTCCGTGTTGGGGAAACTACGTGTTGGAGAAATTTCGTGTTGGGGAAACTTCGTGTTGGGTAAACTCCGTGTTGGAGAAACTCTGTGTTGGGGAAACTCCGTGTTGGAGAAATTTCGTGTTGGGGAAACTTCGTGTTGGGGAAACTCCGTGTTGGAAAAACTCCGTGTTGGAGAAACTCCGTGCTGGAGAAACTGTGTTGGGGAAACTCCGTGTTGGAGAAACTCCGTGTTGGAGAAACGCCTTGTTGGAGAAAGTCCTTGTTGGAGAAACTCCGTGTTGGAGAAGCTCCGTGTTGGAGAAACTCCGTGTTTGAGAAACTCCGTGTTGGAGAAATTCCGTGTAGTAGAAACTCCTTGTTGGAGAAACGCCTTGTTGGAGAAACTCCGTGTTGTATAATCTCTGTGTTGGAGAAACTACGTGTTGGAGAAACTCCGTGTTGTAGAATCTCCGTTTTGGAGAATCTCCGTATTGGAGAAACTCTGTCTTGGAAAAACTCCGAGTTGGAGAAACTCCTTGTTGGAGAAACTCCGTTTTGCAGAAATTTCGTGTTGGAGAAACTTCGTGTTGGGGAAACTCCGTGTTGGAGAAACTTCGTGTTGGGGAAAGTCCGTATTGAAGAAACTCCGCGTCGGAGAAACTTCGTGTTGGACAAACTCCTTGTTGGAGAAAGTCTTTGTTAAAGAAACTCCGTGTTGGATAAACTCCGTGTTGGAGAAACACAGTGTTCTAGAAACTCCGTGTTGAAAAACTTCGTGTTGGAGAAACTCCGTTTTGAAGAAACTTCGTGAGGGAGAAACTCCGTGCTGGAGAAACTGTGTTGGAGAAACTTCGTGTTGGGGAATTTTCGTGTTGGAGAAACTCCGTGTTGGAGAAACTCCGTTTTGGAGAAACTCCTTGTTGGAAAAACTTCGTGTTGGGGAAACTCCGTGTTGGAGAAACTTCGTGTTGGGGAAACTCCGTGTTGAGGACACTCTGTGTTGGAGAAACTCAGTGTTGGAGAAACTCCGTGATGGAGAAACTCCTTGTTGCAGAAATTCTTTGCTGGAGAAACACTTTGTTGGAGAAACTCCGTGTTGTAGAAACACCGTGTTGGGGAAACTCCGTGTCGGAGAAACTTCGTGTCGGAGAAACTCCGTGTCGGAGAAACTCCCTGTCTGAGAGACTCCGTGTTGGAGAAACTCCGTGTTGCAGAAACTCCGTGCTGGAGTAACTCCGTGTTCGAGAAACTCCGTGTTGGAGAAACTCCGTGTTGGAGAAATTCCGTGTCGTAGAAACTCCGGGTCGGAGAAACTCCGTGTTGGAAAAAAGTCCGTGTCGAAGAAACTTCGTGTTGGGGAAACTCCGTGTTGGAGAAACTTCGTGTTGGGGAAAGTCCGTATTGAAGAAACTCCGTGTCGGAGAAACTTCGTGTTGGACAAACTCCTTGTTGCAGAAAGTCTTTGTTAGAGAAACTCCGTGTTGGAGAAAGTCCGTGTTGGAGAAACACAGTGTTCTAGAAACTCCGTGTTGAAAAAACTCCGAGTTGGAGAAACTCCGTGTTGGAGAAACTCCGTTTTGGTGAAAAAACGTGTTGGTGAAACTCCTTGTTGGAGAAACTCCGTGTAGGAGAAACTCTGTGTTGGAGAAAATTCGTGTTGGAGAAACTCCTTGTTGGGGATACTCCGTGTTTTAGAAACTCCGTGTTGTAGAAACTCTATGTTGGAGAAACTCCGTGTAGCAGAAACTCCGTGTTGTAGAAACACCGTGTTGGGGAAACTCCGTGTCGGAGAAACTTCGTGTCGGAGAAACTCCGTGTCGGAGAAACTCCCTGTCTGAGAGACTCCGTGTTGGAGAAACTCCGTGATTCAGAAACTCCGTGCTGGAGTAACTCCGTGTTCGAGAAACTCCGTGTTGGAGAAACTCCGTGTTGGAGAAATTCCGTGTCGTAGAAACTCCGGGTCGGAGAAACTCCGTGTTCGAAAAAAGTCCGTGTCGGAGAAACTTCGTGTTGGGGAAACTCCGTGTTGGAGAAACTTCGTGTTGGGGAAAGTCCGTATTGAAGAAACTCCGTGTCGGAGAAACTTCGTGTTGGACAAACTCCTTGTTGCAGAAAGTCTTTGTTAGAGAAACTCCGTGTTGGAGAACTCCGTGTTGGAGAAACACAGTGTTCTAGAAACTCCGTGTTGAAAAAACTCCGAGTTGGAGAAACTCCGTGTTGGAGAAACTCCGTTTTGGTGAAAAAACGTGTTGGTGAAACTCATTGTTGGAGAAACTCCGTGTAGGAGAAACTCTGTGTTGGAGAAAATTCGTGTTGGAGAAACTCCTTGTTGGGGATACTCCGTGTTTTAGAAACTCCGTGTTGTAGAAACTCTATGTTGGAGAAACTCCGTGTAGCAGAAACTCCGTTTTGCAGAAACTCCGTGTTGGAGAAACTCCGTGTTGGGGAACTCCGTGTAGGGGAAACTCCGTGTTGGAAAAACTCCGAGTTGGGGAAACTCCATGTTAGAGAAACTCCTTGTTGGAGAAACGCCTTGTTGGAGAAACTCCGTGTTGTAGAAGCTCCGTGTTGGAGAAACTCCGTGTTGCAGAAACTCCGTGTTGGAGAAATCCGTTTTGGATAAACTCCGTGTTGTATAAACTCCGTGTTGGAGAAACTCCGTGTCGGAGAAACTCCCTGTCTGAGAGACTCCGTGTTGGAGAAACTCCGTGTTGCAGAAACTCCGTGCTGGAGTAACTCCGTGTTCGAGAAACTCCGTGCTGGAGAAACTCCGTGTTGGAGAAATTCCGTGTCGTAGAAACTCCGGGTCGGAGAAACTCCGTGTTGGAAAAAAGTCCGTGTCGGAGAAACTTCGTGTTGGGGAAACTCCGTGTTGGAGAAACTTCGTGTTGGGGAAAGTCCGTATTGAAGAAACTCCGTGTCGGAGAAACTTCGTGTTGGACAAACTCCTTGTTGCAGAAAGTCTTTGTTAGAGAAACTCCGTGTTGGAGAAACTCCGTGTTGGAGAAACACAGTGTTCTAGAAACTCCGTGTTGAAAAAACTCCGAGTTGGAGAAACTCCGTGTTGGAGAAACTCCGTTTTGGTGAAAAAACGTGTTGGTGAAACTCCTTGTTGGAGAAACTCCGTGTAGGAGAAACTCTGTGTTGGAGAAAATTCGTGTTGGAGAAACTCCTTGTTGGGGATACTCCGTGTTTTAGAAACTCCGTGTTGTAGAAACTCTATGTTGGAGAAACTCCGTGTAGCAGAAACTCCGTGTTGTAGAAACACCGTGTTGGGGAAACTCCGTGTCGGAGAAACTTCGTGTCGGAGAAACTCCGTGTCGGAGAAACTCCCTGTCTGAGAGACTCCGTGGAAAGTGAGAGTAGCGCAAAACGGGACAAAGGGACAGAGAAAGACAGACACAACACAGGCGCTATGAGTCGGTAACGGTGATCCATGGAAAGTGAGAGTAGCGCAAAACGGGACAAAGGGACAGAGAAAGACAGCGCCTGTGTTGTGTCTGTCTTTCTCTGTCCCTTTGTCCCGTTTTGCGCTACTCTCACTTTCCATGGATCACCGTTACCGACTCGCCCAAGTTTCTACCCTTGTGAAGAGACTCCGTGTTGGAAAAACTCCGTGTTGGAGAAACTCCGTGCTGGAGAAACTGTGTTGGGGAAACTCCGTGTTGGAGAAACTCCGTGTTGGAGAAACGCCTTGTTGGAGAAAGTCCTTGTTGGAGAAACTCCGTGTTGGAGAAGCTCCGTGTTGGAGAAACTCCGTGTTTGAGAAACTCCGTGTTGGAGAAATTCCGTGTAGTAGAAACTCCTTGTTGGAGAAACGCCTTGTTGGAGAAACTCCGTGTTGTATAATCTCTGTGTTGGAGAAACTTCGTGTTGGAGAAACTCCGTGTTGTAGAATCTCCGTTTTGGAGAATCTCCGTATTGGAGAAACTCTGTCTTGGAAAAACTCCGAGTTGGAGAAACTCCTTGTTGGAGAAACTCCGTTTTGCAGAAATTTCGTGTTGGAGAAACTTCGTGTTGGGGAAACTCCGTGTTGGAGAAACTTCGTGTTGGGGAAAGTCCGTATTGAAGAAACTCCGTGTCGGAGAAACTTCGTGTTGGACAAACTCCTTGTTGGAGAAAGTCTTTGTTAAAGAAACTCCGTGTTGGATAAACTCCGTGTTGGAGAAACACAGTGTTCTAGAAACTCCGTGTTGAAAAACTTCGTGTTGGAGAAACTCCGTTTTGAAGAAACTTCGTGAGGGAGAAACTCCGTGCTGGAGAAACTGTGTTGGAGAAACTTCGTGTTGGGGAATTTTCGTGTTGGAGAAACTCCGTGTTGGAGAAACTCCGTTTTGGAGAAACTCCTTGTTGGAAAAACTTCGTGTTGGGGAAACTCCGTGTTGGAGAAACTTCGTGTTGG
>JARKHS020006381.1:0-22851 GCA_030143305.2 Amblyomma americanum | reverse complement strand
TTTATTTCATGTTTTCAGATCAACCCAGCCAGTCACACCATGCCACCTGCCGCAGTTGCACACACAGCGTTTCAAGCCTAAGTTGGCTGTATCTAGGCTCCACCCCGACATATTCCTTTCTGCTCAGCTGACACATTTCTTTATCACAGTTTTGCAAATAAACCCGTCTATCCCCTTTAGCAGCCATCCTGTCTGGGGAGATTTTCAAGTTCGCGCGCCCCACCCTCACATCATTTCCACATCGCTCCCTCCTCTCCCACACCGAGCCATTCTCCTGGGAGTGAAGGCCCTATATAAGGACCGCCAATGATGAACGCTTTGCCCAGACATAGACATGTCTTCTTTTTGAAACCTTGGCAAGCACTCAGAGGCTTTCTCCTACCTTGTTTACTTTGTGCATATCGATATATAGCCTCCGAACTGTGCAGCCTCTAAGACTCGCACTTAATCTTTGCATTCTGCTGTGCAGTAATGAAAGACATGAATAAATAAATGTTTAAACTGACCAAAACACAGATATTTCAAATACAATAGCGAACGTATAGATATAGTTTCATTTTTTTGTACAAATTCGAGATATTACGCATATTAAACACCCATTTGCTATTTGTGAATACTGTTTCGTACTTTACCGTACTTCAGATTGGGTCCGGCGTCATATGCATTCATCTGAATGAATGTTTACTGTAACTTCCGGTTTTACATCGTCGCTTGCAAACTGCGTCAACACAGAAAGAGGTCACACACATTGTCTGGTGGTTGTCTAGAACCCACCGTGTGCTCACGAAACCTTTGTATTGTATTGTACTGGAGCGTGTTGGACGTTTTTCGACCTCTTGAGCCCGCAGCTATAGGATGGTTTTCGACTCTGATTTTGCAACACGATGAGCTATCTGAGAAGCTACAATAAAAAAATCTGAGATTTCAATCTGCAGAACATAATCCTTTGCGACAACACTCCACGCAAGCTATATCTCCACTGTGGCAAAAGCTTTGTTTCCCGAGTGGTAAGACATCTTCCGATCGTAGTCCAAACAACCTATCCTACGACACCCTATCACCCACAGCACGACTGGCTTATCGAGCGTCTGAAACGGGCTTTTACGGACATGCTCTTAATGTATATGTGACCCGAACACCGCAGTGTGAACACTACTTCACCTTATATTGTCACGGACTAGAAGGCAATGAAGTGTGTAGCGGCGCGGCACGAAGCGCTGGCGCTCGGCCCACCACCATTAAATCGTGTCATAGCCACCTGTCATGTAGCCATGTAATCATCTGCTTGCCGTCACGTAAAATTTAGTGTGAGGTGCGGGGCAATCTTCATCATCCTCATCCTGGAGCTTCGGTGTGCTGCGTCTGCCGTGGTCGTCGGCCTTGTGATCCTGTTTCGCACCGCCCAGCTGTGCCCCAGTCCTGTCCCCGACCCGACCACAAGACTACGACGAACTGATCTTACTGATCACACCCTAAGCGACTCGGCCGATCCGAGACACGTGACCACCCAGCACCTCCTGGCCATACCGTTTGGAGCGCCCATGAGCCTCGGCGGTCGGCTCTAGGTGACCTGTGTGCCGGAAGCTTTGTGTACCAGTGCTTCATCCGATTGTCTCCTTATCTCTTCTATCGCGAGGGCAAGCCCTAAAACTTTTTCTCTTCTGTGTTTATCCCTGATGTCACGCCCATTGTCACGTCTTATGTTTAATCATCACTGCCATTTTCTAGTTCGCGCGATATGGATGATCGCTCAGTGGACCAGGGTAGTGTAACGGACTAGAAGACGACAAAGTGGGCAGTGGCACGTCACAAAACGGTCGCGATAGGCACATTGCTATTAAATTGTGTCATAGCCATCTGTCATGTAGTCCTGTCTTCACCGGCTTGCCGTTACGTAACAATATCTCCTCCGTGAAAACTTTCTCTGATAGAGCGTATGAACGTACTTTTATTGGCGAAGAAACTATTTCGAACCAAACTGAGACTGAGGAGCCCTAGATTCTAGCGTATATTTATACGGATCTAATCATGGGACACACAAACATAAAAGCGTGAAAACCAGTCAAGATAGCCAAGCAATCATACAACATGCCACACCCAAAATATCCTCGTCATGAATTTCACAACTGACCGACAAAAACAATTTTTATTTTTTTTTGTTAAACCCCCAGACGAGTCTATAACGTACCCGTCACTGTCCTTTACTGAAGACATACAAAATGCTTCCCACAAAACCCTTGTGGTCTTGTCCTTCTATTTAAGAAGAACCGTCGTTCTGTCCAGAAGAGGTTCGCACTTACACAAGGAGCAGTGTGCTGCAAGCGTGCCAGAGGCATGATCTGAGAGTTGTTGTAATTGTGTTCCCGCAACCGCTCATTCAGGCACCTTCCTTTCTGGCCGACGTAGGCCCTGCTGCAAGACAGCAGTATTTTTTACGCGACGCCTTCAACGCATGTCACATACATGTTCTTGTGGCTCACGCCACAAGACCATGCATCGTGCTCGTCTTCTTGGCCAGAATTGAATTTGCACATATGCTTTTGAGTTTCTCAGACGCGGAAAATACAAAGGGCGCTTCATACTTCATCTACATTTTTTTTCTTCTGTTTTCATCGCTGCTGTCACGCCCATCGTCACGTCTTATGTTTATTCGTTACTACCATTCTTCTAGTTCGCGCGATAGGGACAACTCTCTGGTCAGTGCCCCTGGCAACCTCATGCTGCGCCGTGCACAAGTGCGAACCTCTTGTGGTGTTCCTATGTGGCGTTGTCCCCTTTTCTAGAATCCAGCGCTCCCCAGTCTGAGTATTGTTAAGTTTCGCCTACAACGCGCGGTATAGCCGGCGCGGATGCAACGGACGCCGGGGCTTCGTTCAAAGTGGCGGTCATTTTGGGCCCGTTCATCGCTGCCGCAACGCCTCCCGCCAAGCGCGTCCAGGCAGGTTTCAATGCCACGTGTCGTCGTGTGTGTGTGTGTGTGTGTGTGTGTGTGTGGGGCATGTTGGTGCCCACGCTTGTCAAAGCGCGGCAGCCGGGGAAAGGAGCTCCCCAACTGGGAGGCGAGGAGGTCTGACCGGCGCCGGCCCGGCGGACGCGCCCGTCACGTCTGTACATGTTCGAGCGTCGCCGTATCGGACGCCTCTTCCCAAGCCGTTCCTTCTTGCCCTCGACTCCGTGGGTATAAAGGGAGCTGCCCCGGACGCCAAAGAGGGACTTCGATTTCTTCCTTCGAATAACGTGGTCGCCCTGACCGGCTGCTCATTTGCGATGCCAGAATAAACAAGTTGTTCTGTTGCCAGTCGACTCATCCTTTGCCGGGACCTTCGGATGTTTCCAGCTTTGCCCCAGGCCGCCAGGCCAACGCTACCCTTGGGGCTTGCAACCCTTTTGCAACAACTGGTTGCCAGCGGTGAGATCCCGACAACGGAGGCCAGCAGCGAAGATATGCGGTCAACTGTATGCTGAGCAGCACAACGACCATCCGGGAGCAGTGCAACGAGCCCTGTGTGATGACTGGTTGCCTGCAGCGGAACGACTGCGCTGAATTCTTGGCTGCGAGGTTTGGTGAGTGCGGGACTTTCTTCTTCTGAGTTTTGCCAGGCTTTTGTTAGTGTCAGAAACAGAGCTGGTAATTGTGTTGTCGTTGCTGCCGGGTTAGTTTGCAGCAAGACAATAGTAGGCAGTAGAGAAAGCAGCATTCGGAGCAGCCATGGATTTGAAGTCGTTGCGCAAACCGAAATTGCTGGAGCTTGCAAGAGAGTTGGGTCTGGATGTCTCAGACAAACTCAGAAAACCAGAACTGCTAAGGGCTATTCTTGAGTTGGAGGCTGAGGACGACGAGCTGTCGGAATGCCTTGAGACCATTGAGGAGAGGGAGCAAAAAGAGGAGCGCGAACGTAAAGAGCAAAAAGAGAAAGACGAGCGCGAACGTAAAGAACAAAAAGATAAAGAGAAAGAAGAGCGCGCTTTGGAAATGAAGCGTCTCGAGGTAGAGATGGAACGCGCTCGTAATGGAAGTCAGGCACACGGTGCAGGAGAACGGGTATCGTTCAAAATGACTGACCTGATGCGGCCGTTTAATCTTGGAGAGGACATTGGTTTGTTCCTGGTTAACTTTGAGCGAACGTGCGAGAAGCAGGGGTTCTCTCGGGAAACGTGGCCACAGCGCTTGCTCACTTTGTTACCCGGCGAGGCGGCCGACGTAGTCGCTCGCTTGAAGAGAGAGGAGGCAGAGGATTTCGACCAAGTGAAATCGAGTCTGCTAAAAAAGTACAGGCTGTCAGCGGAGGCGTTCCGTCGGAAGTTTCGGGAAAATGAAAAAGGCAGAAGTGAGTCATATACAGAGTTTGCCTACAGGCTTATGTCAAACATGCAGGAGTGGCTCAAAGAAGAGAAAGCGTTTGGCGACCACGAGAAAATTCTGCAGTGTTTCGGGCTGGAACAGTTTTATAGTCGGTTACCTGAGAACGTGCGGTACTGGGTCTTGGATAGGCCAGACGTTAGTACAGTGGCTAAAGCCGCCGAGCTAGCCGAGGAGTTTGTGACGCGTCGGGCTCGCGGAGCTAAGGACGGTCAAAAGGGTGAATTTGGCTCCAAGTCTGAGAGGCCGAAGTTCACACCCATGAGAGCAAGGGGGGACACACGTAGTGCGGATGCGAGTGAAAGCAGTCCGACCGAACGTAAGGAGACGGCGGCAGCCGAAGCCGAACGCAGAAAGCGGTTCGAGAGGAGGCAAGCGCGCGTGTGTTATACGTGCCAGAAGCCGGGTCACTTTTCGGCGCAGTGTCCAGAAACAAAAAGAGAAGTCGTGTGTTTGTCATTATGTAGCACTGACGAGAACATGAAGCTTCTTGAGCCTTACATGCGAGACTTCCTCGTGAACGGGAAAGAGTGCCGAGTGCTTCGTGATTCCGCAGCTACAATGGATGTAGTTCACCCCTCTTACGTAGAACCCGATATGTTCACGGGCGAGTGCGCATGGATCAAGCAAGCCTTGGAAGCTCATAGCGTGTGTCGGCCCGTAGCAAAAGTGCTTATTGAAGGACCTTTCGGAGCACTTGAGACGGAGGCCGTAGTGTCATCTATGCTGCCCCCCCAGTACCCGTACCTATTTTCGAACAGGTCCGATCACCTCCTGCGCGAGAAGGGGCTTTTGTTTGGTGAGGCTAGCGTTCAGGCCTTAACCAGATCGAGAGTTCGGGAGCTCGCTGCAAAGGCGGTAGTTGCGGGGCCGACGTTGTCGAACAATGAGAAAGGGTCGGAGGCGCAGCAAGCTGATATTCAGAGCACGTCCGAACTGGATAAAATTGAGCCTGTAGCGTTGAAGGCACCAGGTACTGGAAAGGAAATGCCCGACACGGGAAAGTTAGAAGAGCTTCCGGTCGAGCTTCCGGGACTAGGCTCAGTGACGAACAGGGAAGACACTGATCAGGTCATTAGTGACTTAATCATTAAAGCACCGCTGTCGGCTGAGCAGAAAACCGAACTACACCAGCTCTTACAAGAGTTTCAAGGTCAGTTCTCTGAGAGGCCTGGTAGGACTTCTGTCCTTACGCATGATATAGAACTTACCCCCCAGAGCCAGTACGATCCCAGGCGTACCGGGTGTCACCCCGCCAGCGCGATATTATGGAGGCTGAGGTAAAGAAAATGCTACAGCTCGGTGTTATTGAGGCGGGTGAGAGTGATTATACCTCCCCTTTGATTTTAGTTGAGGTACCGGGCAAGGAACCTCGTCCTTGCGTCGACTACCGCAGGCTTAATTCCATCACTAAGGATCAAATTTATCCGATCCCTAACATCGAGGAGCGCCTTGAGAAAGTTAGTAGCGCTCAGTTTATTTCCACTCTAGATCTTGTCAGGGGTTATTGGCAGGTTCCACTTACAGAAGAGGCTAGTAGGTATGCGGCGTTCATTTCACCAATGGGAACATTCCGTCCTAAAGTTTTGAGTTTTGGTTTGAAGAACGCGCCATACTGCTTTTCAAGCCTCATGGACAAAGTGTTGCGGGGACAGGAAGAATTCGCTTTACCGTATTTAGACGACGTAGCGATATTCTCCGCATCCTGGTCTGAGCATATGGCACACTTGCGGGCAGTGCTAACCCGCCTGCGCGAAGCGGGCTTGACAGTCAAGGCTCCCAAGTGCCAATTAGCACAGGCCGAGGTTGTCTACCTCGGTCACGTGATTGGACAGGGTCGTCGCCGCCCCTCTGAAATAAAGGTGGCCGCTGTGCGAGACTTCCCGCAACCGCGCACGAAGACCGATATTCGGTCGTTCTTAGGTGTCGCCGGCTACTATCAGAGGTACATCCCCAGGTACTCCGATATCGCGGCTCCCCTGACGGATGCTCTAAGAAAAACAGAGCCCCAAACAGTCGTCTGGAGCGAGACAAAGGAAAGAGCTTTTAGCGCCCTAAAGAGCGCCCTAACAAGCCAGCCTGTGCTACGATCGCCAGACTACACAAAAGGGTTCGTTGTTCAGTGCGATGCTAGTGAGCGAGGCATGGGCGTTGTACTGTGCCAAAGGTACAATGGAGAAGTGGAACACCCCGTCCTGTATGCTAGTCGTAAGCTGACCTGTCGTGAGCAGGCGTACAGCGCCACCGAGAAAGAGTGTGCGTGTCTCGTGTGGGCCGTTCAGAAATTGTCATGCTACCTAGCCGGCTCGAGGTTTATCATTGAGACGGATCACTGCCCTCTCCAATGGCTGCAGACCATCTCTCCCAAAAATGGCCGCCTCCTGCGCTGGAGCCTCGCTTTGCAACAATATTCCTTTGAGGTGCGTTACAAAAAGGGGAGTCTCAACGGTAACGCCGATGGCTTAAGTCGAAGCCCCTAACGTGGGAATCCACCTCAAAGTTGTTTGTTACTGATGTTTTCTTCCTGAGGCAGGATTTTTAACATATTGCTTTTGTTTAGTGTTTCAAAGTGATTATGTGCTTTCTAGCGCAATTTTCCAATTTGTGGACGCGTTCTGAGTGCTGCTTGACTACTGTAAGGAACTAGGCAGTAGTATAAAAGGGGAAAGAGCCTGGAAGAGCTTAGTGAGGGTTGTCTCGTACTTGCTAACTGAGCGGTTGCGTTTCGGCGTAGTTTTAACGCTTGCTGGGAACGAGCACAAAAATGGCAACTCTCCCGAAGTCACTTTGCAGTGCCCTGTGTGAACCTGAACCTGAGAACGAGGCCTTCTCTGTGCGCTGCGCTCAAGCAACGTCGAGGGACGACCGGTTTCGATTATGAGCATCATCGAGCGACATCCCTCTGGACAGCGGATGCAGTCCCCTGACCATCGGGATCTCCTTCTCCCGGCGGGGCGGTCTGTTACGTTTCGCCTACAACGCGCGGTATAGCCGGCGCGGATGCAACGGACGCCGGGGCTTCGTTCAAAGTGGCGGTCATTTTGGGCCCGTTCAT
Source organism: Amblyomma americanum (assembly GCA_030143305.2). Lineage (NCBI taxonomy): Eukaryota > Metazoa > Arthropoda > Arachnida > Ixodida > Ixodidae > Amblyomma > Amblyomma americanum. Next base: position 15,436 of record JARKHS020006381.1, on the reverse strand, counting down.
CGCTGCCGCAACGCCTCCCGCCAAGCGCGTCCAGGCAGGTTTCAATGCCACGTGTCGTCGTGTGTGTGTGTGTGTGTGTGTGCATGTTGGTGCCCACGCTTGTCAAAGCGCGGCAGCCGGGGAAAGGAGCTCCCCAACTGGGAGGCGAGGAGGTCTGACCGGCGCCGGCCCGGCGGACGCGCCCGTCACGTCTGTACATGTTCGAGCGTCGCCGTATCGGACGCCTCTTCCCAAGCCGTTCCTTCTTGCCCTCGACTCCGTGGGTATAAAGGGAGCTGCCCCGGACGCCAAAGAGGGACTTCGATTTCTTCCTTCGAGTAACGTGGTCGCCCTGACCGGCTGCTCTTTTGCGATGCCAGAATAAACAAGTTGTTCTGTTGCCAGTCGACTCATCCTTTGCCGGGACCTTCGGATGTTTCCAGCTTTGCCCCAGGCCGCCAGGCCAACGCTACCCTTGGGGCTTGCAACCCATTTGCAACAGTATGTACGACCAACTAGCCCCTTACAAAGCGTTAATTTCGAACCAAGTGTCCCAGTCGACTCTCCACTTCACATACCCACCCGACATCCTTGTAAAACAACCGACAGCGCCAATTACATTACGAACAGGCGTCGCTCGTCCTTATACGGTACGCTTCTCTCCCTTCGATCTCTCCGAGGAACTTGCTTCAGCTTATGGTGCCTGTTACAGTATGGTGCAGACGTTAGCAACCAAATATTTGCAGGACAGACTCGCTGTCGAGAGAAGATGTAAGCATAAAACGCTTCACAGAAACACCATAGTGCAATCTACAGAACGGTTCGTAGGTTGTGGTAACCGCGCATGGGTGCGCGCCATATTTTGCCTGGTGCGAGTGTCCCCGTCTTCTCATGCTAGCGTTCTTCCTATCTTTAAGCTTGGTAGCCCGCATATGTTTCCAATTGGTTTCACGGTTTGAGGAGCCTTCGCCATGACCCTCCTCCTTTTAACTGAGTAGTGCGCTTGACTGAGATCGCCACTTACATGAAATTACCTACCGCTGCATTTTACCGCTTCCCATTTACCATTTCCCGCTCCTTTCGCCCTCGGTCAAAATTATTGCGGAGCCCTCCACTACGGTACCCCTTTCTTCCTTTCTTCTTTCATTCCCTGCTTTATCCCTACCCTTACGGCGCGGTTCGGGTGTCCGCCTATATATGAGACATACTGCGTCATTTCCTTTCCCTAAAAACCAACTTTCCAATTTCGCCCTCGGGTCAGGGACAATTCGTGCTTTTGCTTGATACTCACTTTGTTTTGCTTATTTTTTTGTTGGGCGGAGCAAAGGTCTGCTTTCTAAAGCATAAATTCAAAAATTGACAACAGTGTGCTCGTAAGGAATTCTTGAAGGGAGCGGTTCTCTTAGGTCAGTTTCCATGATTTTTTATTCAAATTAGCGAGGATAAACTTTAACCCGTGAGGTTGTTGGACGCACATTTGATGGTGAAAAGATGCCCTTCAGTATTTTGGTTCTGAGATGAAAACGCAAGCTCGCTAGGCTTTGGCACCTCGATCGCGGCTTACCACCACCCACTGGCCTCCATCGCGAAATTTTGTTTTCTAGCGCAGAACTCTTGGCGCATGAAAATAGTAAGAGCACCCTGCCAACGCAGTTCTTCCGTGGACTTTTAACCGTTTCATAAAAGTCATGTGAATGTTTTGACGCACTATAACGGAGGGTATCGTATATGTGGTGTGTTGCACGTCTAACTGCCGCCTCTCCAAACTAATGCTTTGCATAATGCATCTTTGTGGTTCTTCTAGAGAAAGCATTATGCGTCATGTGGATCAAGAAAAGCGACATCGGAAAAGAATTTGATGACTGCAGCTTTTTCTTTGAAAACTACTGCTCTGCATCAACAAACGTCCTCAAGGAGTATGACCCATGGTGCGAAAAAGAGATGTCGTCGAGAAGCCCGGGACCAAATTCATTTTTTTGGATCCCCACGAGCTAAGAGCAAACTGTGGGTCTTGATATTTGTCATTCGTGGTTTCATTGTAGTTGTACGAAAGCTTGGTGAAAATGGCTGTGGTGTTGCCATTTAGTCATCGGTGTCCTGATTTGTAAGCCGGGGTGTAGGCCTCATCAGGAGGCATGTTCTGTCTTCCTCTTTTTTCCTCTCCCCGGGGGCATATTGTAGATATGGCCAAATAAACTTTTCAACTCAATTCAATTCAGTCTTTCGCAGTTCCGTTTCGTTGGGCGTTTCTTCTTCATCTTTGTCCCACTTAACACGGAGCATGCACACAGCTGTTTGTTGCAGCTGTTACGCGCCACGCCACGGACAGCAGCAGATTCTTCCCACCACATGACGAACCCAGGCGACCAATCACGTGACTAACGACCGCACCATGTGATCCACCCACGTGACCGACCACGTGACCAACGGCGCCGCCACGGAGCTCAAATGGTGGTACGCTGAAGGGTCGAAGAGGTGGCGTAGTGTAGCTATCGCTGCAGAGCAGTAAACCTTGTTTATATTCTTACAGTCAGTTCATTCAAGCCAACTGAGCAAGAAATCAAAGCAAGAAGTTTGGCTGTTCAGAAAAAAAATATTCTGTGTTATCGGCAGGCGAAAGAACACATCGACAATGATGCATTTCATGACAAGAATAAATCGCACCGTGTCCATGCAGGACGTTATATAAACTGACCACCTCGAATTTATGTGCGATATTATACCAGCCACCCACTACCTCCCCCAGGTGTAACAACGTTAACAGGCACATAATTTTGCAGACACTGCCTTTCCTTCTGGCAGGCGCTGCATGTATTCTTTTTCTGTTTCGGTGCATTGCAAGATCAGAGCACTGAAAAAAGGTGCATCTACACAAATCAGGCACACGGCTTGTGGGCATATCATGATGGCTTTAAAACTAACCTTTCTCTCGCAATTTCTCAAAGACTAAGCCTTCATTCACACGAACGCCTACAACGCAATGCTACACAACTCACTAAATTAACGCAACTGGTAAAATTATTGCCGGTTTTACGCACGTAGTTAACTCTCAAGGACATATCACTGCGCCCCGGTAGGTCATAGCAAACACACATGCGCTCACTTCGTCCCTCACGTACCAACTGAAAAAAAGCTGATAGTTTATTCTTTATTCCTTTATTTCAAAAGCCTCTTTGAATGTTAAGAACTACTTGCTTTGTGGTCCATTCTGAAATTTCAAATGCCGCTGCCAAAATCAACTAACGTGATGTTGCCCTGTGACCTCTATGCGATACGCATCGCCATTTTAGGCAGAAGTTTGAATCTATCAGTGTTTGGAACTGTAGTTCATGGTCAAATAACAGTGGTCCCGTTAAACATCTATACATATCGCTAGTCTTCACTGAATGTCATGGGTGGCTGACTTAGGATGCTATTTTGTGTACTGTGTCTCTTAGCTACGTGCATGTCAAACCAGTCTCTGATTAACATCGACGGGTGGCGCCTCACTGCTACCAATATGAGCGCTAAAATTTCTCAATTCACACAATTTCTGCGACTTTACTTCCCGTAGCCTCCGTAGGGTCGGCTAGCGCTGTTGGAACTTGTGTCACGAATTTTGCATTTTCATGCAACAATTAGGATTACACGCCTTCTTATAAGGTATAAATTTTCGTTGTCACTTTACCATTTTATTCGTTTTTAATTTTCAATGCTGCTTGAATTAACCTAGTTACCATGGTTTCGCATCGTCCTTGCCATTACCGTGTCGTCCGCATTATTCTCTCATTCGAGCATAGCTGTGCATCACCAGGAAAACGGCATACATCCGGCGGCTAAAAATCACTGCCAGAATACTGGTCCCTCCATTCTGTGGCGAAGGCCAAATTGGGTAATTGAATCCACATCGGAAGTCGTCGTTATGTAGAGTGTGACGCAAAATAGGCTGCCCTGAGTGACGAATTTGAATAATTCACATCCTTAATTCGGTTGTTTACGATTTATGCGCTGCAATTTAGAGGCAGTGGTGTGTGGCGTCATCACTGTTCATTTCATGGGCAAGATCGCGCTAACCACTCGTCGAACCTTGCAAGTATACTGTGTTCTCAGGACTGTCCTCTTGCGGCGAGGAAGCCGCTATGTATGTGAGTCTGTCTTCGTGACGTGTCCACCCTCCGGTAAAGACTGCTACCAGCCTGCGACCCTCCAGAAGACTTTACACACTACAACCCTCCGAGCGAAAAAGCGATTGCGAGATTAGAGTGAAGGACGGCATGAGAACGCAATTAATCTAAAAACGAAGTATATAACCTATACTCCTAACGCACACCTGCCCCGTCACGTGTGTAATCCTGTTCACATTGTTTCGTTGCTTGTGTATAATTTCTTTTCCAGTTTTTCTCGTGACCTTTTCAAGACCGCAAGAGACACTGATAACAAATTTTAAAGCGAAAGCATACGAAATCTTGTCAGAAAAAACAACCCATCGGCGGTGTTCTCTGAAACCTCAGAGTACCGCAGCTCACTCACCACCTACCATGGTTCCCAGAGCTGAAAGTGGATATAGAGATATGCTCCCTCCTCCCCACTTGTACAACCTTAGTCAAGTCCTGCATAGAGCGCGTAGAGGAGAGATTTCGCGACAGGCTTAGGGCCCCTTCAATTGGTTCGTGTGTGTGGCACGCACCATAAGCGGCCTTCATTTTGGTGAGTCAGTTTCTGTCCGGCTGAGAGAGTAAGAACTCTAGTAACGTAGCAGGCCTTTTTTATGCGGTAAAAAATGGTCAACATTTTCCTGAATTCTACGAGAAGGCAAGCGTAGCAAGGGGCGGCAGAAAGTTAGGTGGGAGGATGAGATTAAGAAGTTTGCATGCATAGGGTGGCCACAGCTGGCAAAGGACAGGGTTAATTGGAGAGACATGGGAGAGGCCTTTGCCTTGCAGTGGACGTAGTGAGGATGATGACGATGATGGTGAAGCCGTCTTCTGGCTCCGCGGCACCACTTTCACGTGGCCCACAGGGCAATTTTAAAAGGAAAAAAATTACGTTTCTACTAGGACGAACTCTAGCGATCTAGTGTCCCTGCTAATGAACACAGTGAACACATACATTTCCAAATACACGGTGTAAATGATACGAAACACAGCAGTGAACACAAGGAAGGTTCGATCCCGGGGCTACAAGGGGCGAAGCGACCATTCTTACTACAACACACAAACTGGCACGCTGAAAGAGATTGTTATCGGTTTTGCATCTGTATTTCAGGCTCAAGCAACAACCCGAATGATTGAAACGGAAACGTAGGAGTACTTTCTTTACTTTAGTGCGCATCCAATCCCATGGAGCCAATGATATTTTATATAACGTGCTTCTGGCTCCATCCAACGGGTTATTTGACCCTATAAACGTGAGTCGACGCTGATCACTCGCTTTACGGCTGGCTGACAAGCAAAGTGTCGAATGGCGGTCACTATATTTCTCAGCGGACTTCGCCGAGGCATCTGGACGCATAAACAAATGTCTTGCCATATTGATTGCTTACCTCCCACACGTGAGCTGCCATAAAAACACGGATCTCAATTGTTAAGAGAAATCGCTCTCCCCGTACCTAGCTTTAATAGTTCGCGATGCTGCACACATCTTGTATTTATGGACGAGCCCGTTGTATAGTTAATAGAACCAATATGCTCAGTTTCATTAAACTGCTTAAGCAAATACTGTATAGTGAAGAAACAAACTGCACTACTAATAAATCCTTTGTCATGTGACACTTGGGGAGCGACGTTTTTTGTAGGTATTAATGGCGGCCCATCTGCGCTTCCGAATGATATTTCTGATTCAGGCATGCTTGAAAAAAACTAGCTTCTGCAACGCTGGCAATCGCACTTTAAGCGATGCGCCCTAAGTAGCGCGGGTGCAGGCTCTCGCGAAAGCAGCTTCGGCGCCGTGCTCGTTGTTCGAGCAATAAGAAACTCGGTTTTGTTTTGGAAAGCCATATTAGTTGACTTGTGTGCCCTCCGAAAAAGCTCGTGTTTTCCCTCCTTCTGTACTAGTGGTCGAGGGTAGGGTTAAACGGTTCTGGACCAGGTGCCACGAAGAAATTTCGGTTGAAAGGCATCGGAAAAAATGTTTATATGTTCAGGTGAAAACAAATGTGATTGAAACTAATTTTGAGCTTTCTGCTAATTCAGTCCGAATGGAATTCAAATCACTAACGTCGAAATCCCTTGGTGAATGTTCTTTTGCTTTCTGTATTGTGCGGACTGAAACCCGTGGAAGACTCATAATTGGCCGGTAAAGAAGGCGTGCAATTTCCCCTTATTCTCAGTGCGATCAATTTTTGAAAGGAACACACAATACATAGCAACAGCCAACAATTCGTTCCAGCCTCTTAGAGCGAAACATCCTTTCAAGGTCGACGTTTGGCAGAAATGTGCAGCTGCGTCAACTGCAGCATGCAATCTACACAAAGCAGCTACAGCTCAGCATACATAGAAAAAATGTGCCATGATTGAAGACGCGATGAGCGTAGTTCTCCGGTTGGAATGTTTAGCTGCAGTCGTGACTACGGTGTTGCTACAAATTTATTTTACCCCGAGGCTCAAAATTACGCGCTGCTTTAGGTGACATTACCATAAAAGGAATCAGCAACCTACAACTTCACCCAGACATTTCTCACTATTTACCCAATGCAACAAAGGACTCATTTAGACGCTTAAGGCGAATATTTTCACTTAGTGGTGACGGCAGTCCGGCACTCAGGAAATCATCGAAAAGGTCTTTCGGAAGAAACTGTTTATTGGGCTCACTCGCGCAAGCAAAGGGCTGAGTGGCTCGGTGGCGGCGGTAGCAAAAAGATTGCTTAGTGGTCGTCAAACGAAATGCCTGCCGCTCTATGCTGCGCTCAATTTAAAGTTGTTAAAGAAGTATCGAGAGAAGGCGCCAAAACAACTACAGAAATCAGCAAAAATGTGGAAGAAGTTGCACGTGCCTGAGATCATTCGAGGTAAGTCTGGTCCCGTCTCGCGTCACAAACAAATGATAACGCCGAGTACCAAGCAGCTTTCAGCGCGAACAAACAAACAGAACGAAAACTTGAGGCTACATGCTGTCAGCTATGGTTCATTCAACACCCTGTGAATGCCGAAACGCTTAGCTTTTGAGCAACTTTTGGCGCACTTCTGGGGATTAACGTAGGTTCACCTATCACTATATGTTGTATTAAAATTTGTGCAATGTCGCATGTGGACTTTAAACTCGGTCATCAGGTTGTACACACTATCTCGCAGTTGCACACGCATGCAAATATAGTCGTGATTAATCGGAAGGTACGGCAGGCTGTAATAAATTTATTTTATGAGTGCATGGTGCAGACAGTTTCAGGAGAAATCAGTTTATTTGAAGCGATTCTTGTAACAAAAGTGCTGATGGACAGGATTTCAAAACACGCTTTTTTTGTTTGAGAAGCCGTAAACCAAGAAGGAAAGGAAATATATCAATGTGGTTATTCAATAGGGTAGTCATGTGTCTTCATAATAATTGTGAATATATTAAATGATAGAAAGGGATAGCCATGAAAGACAACCTCAAAATGACTTACAAGGAGCTGGCTGCAGTACGATAGCTTACTTTGATAAAAGCTAATATGCAGCATCAGGGCATGAAGACATTGGATGTTCAAAAGAACCTAGGCAACACAATAAATATAAGCACCAACCAGCTGATAATGTAAAAACTACATCGATGTCTCACAAAGCATGAACGTGAAGAAATATTCGAGACTTAGTACTGCTATAAGGCTACCACTAGATATTCATGCCTCGTCTTGCTATACAAACATACTTCCTATACCAAAAAGTTTACTCCACATCACTGACAATAGCATAAACGCACACAATTAATGTGGCAGTACTCCAAAACATGGTAACTTATTTTGATTCCAATCTCAGCTATGGCAGCTTGTCTTCTTCAGAGCGTCACAGACCTCAGAGCGCTACGAGGTTATCATCTTCAGTAAGTGTCAGCACATACAGATAGGGGGGAAAAATTGCACTTTTTCTGGATCAATTATTCAGTTGTTTCTTCGATGCTTTGCCCACAACAAACATCAGCTACCTATGATGCTGCAATTGTAAAATTGGACTCGGCAGAATAAAAAGCAGCAACATTGTATTATCAGCGCCACAAGCTACGGTGATGAGAACACAAGAGAAGTTATGAAACTGAGCGGGCCCACATATCTAATAAACCAAATATTTTATCTATACGTTCACTATCATCTTAATCACTGGGACGCAAAAGAAATGTTGTATAACAAAAACATGCGGGTAGTTCGTTTTGTCCAGCGCTGATAGCCGACTGCAGCTTTACGACAATATGCCCCATTTTTTATGACTGCTCCCGCTCTAAAGCTCACAGTGTGAACGCAGGTTGCACATACTCTAAAGGGCTAGCTGCTAAATCCACGTATACCGAATGGCTTAGGCCACATGTGAATATTATGAGTGGTCTGGCGGTGAATGGAGTTTTTCCTTCGGACGTCCCTTACGTGCAAACCCGGATAAATTTCCTCTCAGTGCATTCATGAAGGCTAACTAAGACGAACGTAAAATAAATTATCACAATTAAATAAATCACGCTGACCATATATGAAATGGGTGGTCGCTAATACTTCGGAAACTGTTGCTTGTTTCCAGAATATCTTCCAGGGTATTTAAATATATCCCTCTCTCGCTTTACCGGAATACGGCACACGCATAAATTTGAGCACATCGATTAACCTTTTCTTATCAGTGCAATATGCCCAACAGGTATGATCATGCACTCTCAGCACACGTTGATCTGGTGTGAGCACACTGCTACTGCTCGACGGCATGTGTGGTATGCTTAAAACCTCATGACAAACCAACCACATCACATAGCCGAGCGAACACGCGTGCAGGCTTGCAACGCATTCTTATAACACGAAGAGACTGTTGCAAAAGTGCAAAGGGGAAAGGACGGATTGGCTTGAAACCCGCGTGGTTCGCCGCTTTCATCGACTGATATAAATAATAAAAATGTTAAAAATGCTTTCAGTGTAATTTACTATTGTAACACAGACAGCTCGCCACCCCGGCAGATTACGAAAGCCTATCGCGAGTTTCCGTGACATGAAGCACTGTCATTGTAATTCATTGGTGCCTGTGTGACTCTCAGAGGCAGTTTTCTCTGTTCATCCGGCGAATTCTTTAACAGGATGGTGTGGCATTTGACCCGCCCGCTTGACAGCGCCCTTTCAAGGCGCAGAGCGGCTACGCCAGCGAGAACAAACCCATCTGGAACATGCGCGTATTCTCGGTTGTTAAAGCCCTACGCGCTATCACTAGGCTGTCAGGTCAATTGTCACACCATTCCGTTAAAGAATTCGCCGGGTGTAAATGCTTTGGGTCCTCAAAAAACACAACTTAGTGCTTGAAGGTAAAATCAAACACTCGATAAAAAAATTCGATCAACAGCCTAACGGTGCTAAAAATGCCGACGCGGTGGTTCAGCGGTTATAGCGCTCGGCTGTTGACTCGAAAGGCGTGGGCTCGATTCTCGCCGCGGCGGTCAAATTTCGATGGAGCCGAAATTCTAAAGGCCCGCGTACTACGCGATGTCAGTGCACATAAAGAACCCGATGTGTTCGAAATTTCTGGAGCCCTTCACTTCGGAGTCCCTCGTAGCCATAAACCTAGACCTAAGGATGTTATAAAGGGCTCCTCACAAAGCGCGTACTTTTTACTTCTCTCCTCCGTAGATTTTTCGCCGTGTGCGCGAGTTTTACTTTGAAAAGCGGAGAAACCACGTTACAGCTATGACTTCACAAAGGCGGCGCCGCCGAAACCGAGTGCTCGCCTGTGCCTGGTGACTTCACTCAACCGCCGCTATACGCCGGAGCCGTGCGCTCGCTCTGTCTAGATAGCCTCGGCTGCCTCTCAACCGATGCCAATGGATTGCAACAGCTCTCAATAATTCAACGGCAGCAGTCGTCATGGATGATCCAGGCGACACGCTTCGCGAACTGTCTGCATCTCAGAGGTAGCGAATACGACGGGCCGAATCCGATCATCTAGTGGACGTAGCTCTCCGAGAGGCTTCCGCACAGAGACGAAGAGAGCAACTAAAGCGAATGCTTTAAAGTTAATTCTGCTAAACCTTGGCTAAACGTCAGTCATTACCAGCAAGCAACAACCAAGTCCTGCCAAGCTTTAATACGCTTAACTTTCAAGCTTTCGCTTTGGTTACTTAGGCTTAGCGAGGTTAAACCTTTTTTCAGTCTGCCGACGAAACCACGGTGCGATGGCATCGCCAGTTCGCATTTTCTGTTACAAATTCTACGTGGCACATATTTTGATGTCAAGGCAGAAGCACAACAATGACGAAGCCAGCATCAATCATCACGAAATGGCTCGTTGATACTGGCATTCTCGACAAATTTTTACACAAGGCCATCACGACTGCGATGCAGACCCCCGCTGCGATAAACGCGCAAAATGTAATCGCCTGCGCTTACACGAATTTAAAACAAGGAAAGAGTGTCGAGCCCGGGCGAAAGCGCTGTCGTCTGCTTCTCAGCGTTTGGTGCCTTGCCTCCTTCTCCTCCACATAGCCCCAAAGGAGCAAGCACTGATCACATCAGGGCTCGCGGAAGCATGCCGCGGTCTTTCTGGGCGCCTCGTGATATAATTACGGCGCGTCGACTGAACAGTCGCTTAGAGGACGATCACCAGGCAGCGCTGCGTTCACATGCGTAGCTTCTCGCTCGTAGTTGCTTCTAAGGAGGGCTCTAATAAAGCCCACCCGAGTATACGTCCCGCGGCGCTAACAAGGATATTACTAAGAGTGCAGGCTAGTAGAGGAAGAGACCACAAGGTGGCTTCCATGCGAAGAACCTAGAGGATCGTGGACGGGGGAAGTTGTGACGAGGGCAGAGGAATGCGCAACCGGAGGATATCTGCCACGGGAACCACCCGAACGGGGGCTGAAGAGGAAGGTGGCGGTCGAAAAGAAATGCGAGCTGAGCAGAAGAGCGGAGGCAGCAGAGCGGCGCGCTTCATTGAAAATGGCATTCTTATATTCAGGGGGTTGAGTGCGAGCCATCGCAAGAGTTGAGTCTCGATGGATACTTGAGATCGGACATAGAATAGAGGGCGAAGTGTGAAAAGTAGTCCAGTGTAAAAAAAGTACTAAGAAGACTAAGTCTGCAATAAAAGCGATTGAAAAAAAAAATGTGTCTGATGGGTTGTTTCATGCGAAGAAGAACCAAAACCTAATCCTATGCATTTCGGCTGGATCGACCAATAGATCGCTTGTTAATCATTCGCCTTCGTGCGTGGAATGGGAAATAGCGGTCGAGAAAAAACTCGTCGCAAGTTTGGTGTGGATAATTTCGAGCCTGACATCATAAATGCGATTTGGAAGGTGCATTGCTGCTTGGTACGAGGCTTCTTGCATATCTATCTTGTTTTTGGTTCCCCACAGAACACGCTAATGAGCCCGTGGATCCGCATAGTAAATGCTAGTTACCCCGGTCGTGCATTTAGAACATTCTCGGTCAGGATGCTGTCATGTTTGATCATGTCTGGTTATTTGTGGAGCGCGTGAAAAAGCTTCCCTGCACAAGATTGGAGCGACCAATATGGACGTGAATTCGCGGTGAATAGCAGGAAACCAGCCGTATTGCTTATCTTAAGTTGTCCTGTATATAGCTTTGGTTTCTCCTTTAGATGGTTCACTTCTCATACCACATGCTTAACAAAAAAATTTCTAGGTTTTTGTTACTTTTGCACTGAACTCCACAAAATAACGCAATTACAATAAGCACCGCTGAAACAAATTTATTATGAATACTTCTTAGATTCAAGGTTCGGTTTTGTAAGCAAATAAAACTACACTTCTACTTTAAAAAAGAAGGTATATCTAAATAATTGTCGTTATTTCCTTCTCACATGAAATATTTGCATACTGGGGGCTGGATAGGCTGAATAGCTGCAAAAAGAACAGAACACAACATTTAAAAATTAGAGTGGACACTTATGCTCAAGCCTAAGGGTATGACACTATATGGTGATGAATTAATTCTCATGTATGCAGAAGTACATTCTTTACTTTGTATTCACAGATCCGTGGGAGTCCTCATACCCCTCCTGGCGTAGTGGGTGCTGCAGTGGTTAAACGATGCGACACTGCCCTGCAATTGCAGGCGCTCCTAGCGGTGGGCCTTAATTGTGCGGCCCAGGTTGCTCTTCCTCAGAGACGAATCATTGATCTAACAGCCACCTGCCCAGGCGGGGAGTTTTCTCACTACCAAAGAGGTAGGTCTATACGCTCTATACGTGGTCAGAAGGTCGGAGTGAATACTCGAGCACAGTGCGATTTTTTCCCCGCTGTATTAAAAAAAATAAGGCAGAGTGAAATGAAGAGTGTTCGCTCAATGTAGACAGTCAACGATATGAAGAAAATTCTTACCATAATATTCAGATGTGATATCCGCTGATAAGAGAATGCTTTTGTTCGAACTCTTCCACAGGTCGCTGTAAAATTTTTTATATACTTCACTTATACCACATACACGCTATATAACTAAATACTGCTTATTATCATGAAGCTAAATAATACACGTTGACGGGCAATTCGATCGGTTATTCTTAAGCACGTGTCTACGCAACAGAATCATGGACGTGCCTGTCCTAGACCTCTTGACATAGATATTTTTTTCCGCAGTTCTTTTCTTAACGATGGCATGATATTAAAGCTTCGTTATTCATCACATTCATCACATTGTTAACCAGTTTAAAAAATGAGAACTTTACCACATGGTGTTGAAGCTTGCTTCATTCCAAATATAAGACTGCTGTAGTCGACTTATAGTGTTCTGTACGCACCGGTCGGACTCAATAGCAGAACTAAAATTGTTCTTGAAAGAGACCTGTGTTCCAGTACTGGCCCTTTCGGAGGCTGGCTTGCCAAGCGGGAGGTCTTTGCCGGGATACGTCGCCCACAAGAATTGCAGCATAAAGTCTTTTCCCGCAGGAAGTGCCGCCCTTTACATACGAAAGGAGATTCCTCATGTGGCTTTGAACGTCACCGATCTTTCACCGACAGTATTGAGGTAGTGGTTGTGAGGATTCGGCTCGCCTTCCGAACTCTGTTCATTGCATCAGTATACGTGTCCCCGCGGAAGAAGGTCGATATGGCTTTGTTCCTCCAGCAACTTTGTGACCGCTGCCCAGCACCCAGAATCATCTGCGGTGACTTCAACGCCCACCACCCTGCCTGGGGTGACAGGAACACAGATCCTCGCGGACGCCAACTTGTAGAAGTCATCGACAGTTTGGACCTGTGCGTGGCCAATGACGGAAGTCCCACTTTCTTTCGGCCTCCAACCTCACCCACATCTATAGACCTAACCTTACATTCATCTGACGTCCGTGTGCAGTGGTCAACTAGAGCTGACTGAATGGGAAGTTATCACTACCCGATATTTGTGTTTTCTGCCGACTTCCATCTGCGTGGTCCTAAAATTTGTCATGTTGTTAATTGGGACAAATACAGGGAGCACTTAGCCTGTGTTTCCGGTGATGTGAAAGACAAAAGAATTTATGCTAAGATGGCTGCTACCACGGCGCTCGAGCTACCTGATCATTTTCCGACTCCGGATTTAAAACTCAGGAACCTCTGCGCAGCACGCAGAAGGGCGGAGCGACAACTGTTGCGGAAGAAGGACGACAGAGCCTTGAAGACAACTTTCAACAGGCTCAACTCTGCCATTAGACGTCATGCGAACAAGCTCTGTAGGTCCCAGTGGGCATCCTTTTGCGCTAGTTTGTTTTCTCTCCGATAACGAGAATTTGGCGTGTCGTTGGCAGTCTTGCTGGTGGCTCTCGTCCGAGTAAACCTTTCGAGGCGCTTGCATTGCGCACGCAGAAACATCTCGTGTGCTTGGCAGAGGAATTTTCGGATGCATTTGTAAATTCCAGACCAGGCATTCATCTCTGCGCTCTGCCTGCTACGTCTCCGTCTGTTATGGACGCCCCATTCACACTTCGAGAACTACAGACAGCGCTCCGCAGCCTGCGGCGTCACTGTGCACCAGGTCCTGACGGCATTACCAATCAAATGTTACAGAACCTGCCTCTGGAACACCGGAAGATGCTCCTAACCTATCTCAATCGAGTGTGGGAGTCTGGTGACGTTCCCCGTTCGTGGAAGGTGGCTTGTGTAGTCCCACTGCTGGAGGCCTGCAAAGAGATGACAGACGCGGCCTCGTATCATCCTGTATCGCTGACGTCGTGTGTGGCTAAGCTCATGGAGACGATGGCAAGTAAGCGTTTGTCTTGGTGGCTTGAGGATAGAAGGGCACTACCAACATGTATGACTGGATTCCGCACAGGTTTAAGCGCGCAAGATAGCGTCCTGGACTTGATAAGCCACATTGAACATCAGAGTGCTTTTGGACTTTCAACACTAGCTATTTTCCTAGACGTATCAAAGGCTTATGATAGCGTCCTTCAGAGCTGAATACTGAATAGTCTGCAGGTCATAGGCGTACAGGGCTATCTTCTGCGATTCATTCACTCATTTCTGAGTGATCGTAAATTTCTAGTGCGGTTAGGTAGTTCAATGAGCTCCGAAAGGGCGGTATCGCGAGGGGTACCTCAGGGTAGTGTCCTGTCCCCAACGCTCTTTAATGTTGTCATGGCTGGTCTTCCCGCAAAAGTGCAAAAACATTGTAGGCATGTCCGTATGTTGATATATGCAGACGACATTTGTCTTTGGTTAACCGGATATCAACACAAACGCTTAGCTCTATTAGCGCGACAGGCCGTGCTTTCAGTTAAAAGTTACCTTCAAGGTGTTGGGTTGACTCTCTCGGTGGAAAAAATCTGGCTTCGTCCTGTTTCCAGGTAGGGGACGACGGTATGCGCGGCTGAGCATAGGCCTTGATCAGTCTTGCCTTCGTCAGGTTAACCACATACGTTTTTTGCGCGTCACTATTGACTCACGTCTACAGTGGCCACGAGCTGTGGACTCGATTGTGGCTTCACTATCTTCGCGTCTCAATGTGCATCGTAGAGTTGCTAGTGAGCAATGGGGAAACCATCTTGCTTCAATGATCAGGCTTCACGATGTCGTGGTGAGAAGTCGCATAATGTACCAGCTCCCTTTAATTTCCCCCTCGGTATCGCAGCTGGAACGCCTTGAGGTTTTGCACAGAATGGGACTAAGGAGGGCTCTCGGCGTTCCACAGGCTGCTCCAAACAATGCAGTACTGTATGAGTCTCAATCGAAACCTCTTCGGCTAGCCGCTTCACAAAGACTTTTGCTGCAAATTGGTCGCCTCAGAGGGACTGTTGCCGGGAGAGCGCTTCTACGGCGCCTTCTTAAGAGATCTGAGTCCCGGGCGTACTTGGCTTTAAATACTCTTCGTTCTCTGGGTCTCGACCTTCGAGCT
>JARKHS020006380.1:0-51171 GCA_030143305.2 Amblyomma americanum | reverse complement strand
TATCGAAGGTCGAGACCCAGAGAACGAAGAGTATTTAAAGCCAAGTACGCCCGGGACTCAGATCTCTTTCGAAGGCGCCGTAGAAGCGCTCTCCCGGCCACAGTCTCTCTGAGGCGGCCAACTTGCAGCAAAAGTCTTTGTGAAGCGGCTAGCCGAAGAGGTTTCGATTGAGACTCATAATGTACTGCATTGTTTGGAGCAGCCTGCGAAACGCCGAGAGCCCTCCTTTGTCCCATTCTGTGCAAAACCTCAAGGCGTTCCAGCTGCGATACCGAGGGGGAAATTAAAGGGAGCTGGTACATTATTCGACTTGTCACCACGACATCGTGAAGCCTGATCATTGAAGCAGGATGGTTTCCCCATTGCTCACTAGCAACTCTACGATGCGCATTGAGACGCGAAGATAGTGAAGCCACAATCGAGTCCACAGCTCGTGGCCACTGTAGACGTGAGTCAATAGTGACGCCCAAAAAACGTATGTGGTTAACCTGACGAAGGCAAGACTGATCAAGGTCTATGCTCAGCCGCACATACCGTCGTCCCCTACCTGGAAACAGGACGAAGCCAGATTTTTCCACCGAGAGAGTCAACCCAACACCTTGAAGGTAACTTTTAACTGAAAGCACGGCCTGTCGCGCTAATAGAGCTAAGCGTTTGTGTTGATATCCGGTTAACCAGAGACAAATGTCGTCTGCATATATCAGCATATGGACATGCCTACAATGTTTTTGCACTTTTGCGGGAAGACCAGCCATGACAACATTAAAGACCGTTGGGGACAGGACACTACCCTGAGGTACCCCTCGCAATACCGCCCTTTCGGAGCTCATTGTACTGCCTAACCGCACTCGAAATTTACGATCACTGAGAAATGAGTGAATGAATCGCAGAAGATAGCCCTGTACGCCTATGACCTGCAGACTATTCAGTATTGAGCTCTGGAGGACGCTATCATAAGCCTTTGATACGTCTAGGAAAATAGCTAGTGTTGAAATTCCAAAAGCACTCTGATGTTCAATGTGGCTTATCAAGTCCAGGACGCTATCTTGCGCGCTTAAACCTGTGCGGAATCCAGTCATACATGTTGGTAGTGCCCTTCTATCCTCAAGCCACCAAGACAAACGCTTACTTGCCATCTTCTCCATGAGCTTAGCCACACACGACGTCAGCGATACAGGACGATATGAGGCCGCGTCTGTCATCTCTTTGCTGGCCTTCAGCAGTGGGACTACACAAGCCACCTTCCATGAAGGGGGAACGTCACCAGACTCCCACACTCGATTGAGATAGGTTAGGAGCATCTTCCGGTGTTCCAGAGGCAGGTTCTGTAACATTTGATTGGTAATGCCGTCAGGACCTGGTGCACAGTGACGCCGCAGGCTGCGGAGCGCTGTCTGTAGTTCTCGAAGTGTGAATGGGGCGTCCATAACAGACGGAGACGTAGCAGGCAGAGCGCAGGGATGAATGCCTGGTCTGGAATTTACAAATGCATCCGCAAATTCCTCTGCCAAGCACACGAGATGTTTCTGCGTGCGCAATGCAAGCGCCTCGAAAAGTTTACTCGGACGAGAGCCACCAGCGAGACTGCCAACGACACGCAAAATTCTTGTTATCGGAGATAAAACAAACTAGCGCAAAAGGATGCCCACTGGGACCTACAGAGCTTGTTCGCATGACGTCTAATGGCAGAGTTGAGCCTGTTTAAAGTTCTCTTCAAGGCTCTGTCGTCCTTCTTCCGCAACAGTTGTCGCTCCGCCCTTCTGCGTGCTGCGCAGAGGTTCCTGAGTTTTAAATCCGGAGTCGGAAAATGATCAGGTAGCTTGAGAGCCGTGGTAGCAGCCATCTTAGCATAAATCATTTTGTCTTTCACATCACCGGAAACACAGGCTAAGTGCTCCCTGTATTTGTCCTAATTAAAACAAGGCAAATTTTAGGACCACGCAGATGGAAGTCGGCAGTAAACACAAATATCGGGTAGTGATAACTTCCCATTCGGTCAGCTCTAGGTGACCACTGCACACGGACGTCAGATGAATTTAAGGTTAGGTCTATAGATGTGGGTGAGGTTGGAGGCCGAAAGAAAGTGGGACTTCCGTCATTGGCCACGCACAGGTCCAAACTGTCGGTGACTTCTACAAGTTGGCGTCCGCGAGGATCTGTGTTCCTGTCACCCCAGGCAGGGTGGTGGGCGTTGAACTCACCGCAGATGATTCTGGGTGCTGGGCAGCGGTCACAAAGTTGCTGGAGGAACAAAGCCATATCGAATTTCTTCCGCGGGGACACGTATACTGATGCAATGGACAGAGTTCGGAAGGCGAGCCGAATCCTCACAGCCACTACCTCAATACTGTCGGTGAAAGATCGGTGACGTTCAAAGCCACATGAGGAATCTCACTTCGTATGTAAAGGGCGGCACTTCCTGCGGGAAAAGACTTTATGCTGCAATTCTTGTGGGCGACGTATCCCGGCAAAGACCTCCCGCTTGGCAAGCCAGCCTCCGAAAGGGCCAGTACTGGAACACAGGTCTCTTTCAAGAACAATTTTAGTTCTGCTATTGAGTCCGACCGGTGCGTACAGAACACTATAAGTCGACTACAGCAGTCTTATATTTGGAATGAAGCAAGCTTCAACACCATGTGTTAAAGTTCTCATTTTTTAAACTGGTTAACAATGTGAAGAATAACGAAGCTTTAATATTTACACCGCCCATTCATCGTCGTCGTTCTACTAGAACCACGAGAGCGCGAAATGCGCGCGCGAGCTGGCCTTAGAAAAAGAAGCCGAAGTGTCGGGCTGCGAATGCCATATTACTTGAGGAGAAGAAGAAGAAGAAGAATGCTCCGCTTTTGGGACTGCTACTGACGTCCGCTGCAGTCACCTACATTGACGTATCCAACCGAGCTGTACCACCCGTGACATCTGGTGGAGGGCGCTGGGTAACGCATTCCATGCCTCGGACTCCCCCAGAAAGCAGGGATTCAAGTCATCGAGGGTCATCTGCCATCGAGGTGACGCCTGTACACCACGGCAGCCGCCGGCTCCAAGGCCTTCAACCCGAGTTTGGGCTTCTGGAGTCTCGCTCAACCCAAGCGGTTCGTTCAGCGCCATCGTCGACGACCGTCCAGCCCGAAATAGGTATGCAGACGACGATTAGTTCACCTTCTGTTGTGCTGCAGCAGCCTCGGGAGCCACCGATCTTCCAAGGTTCTCCAGGCGAAGACCCGGAAGACTGGCTGGAGAAATTTGAACGCGTGGCCCGGTACAACAGATGGGCGGAAGACTCCAAGCTTCAACACGTGTTCTTTTCGCTGGAGGGCGCAGCTCGTACGTGGTTTGAGAACCGGGAGTCGTCCATAACGACGTGGAACGTATTTAAAGACCAGTTCCTGAAGAATTTCACCACGGTGATTCGAAGAGAACGGGCCGATCTGCTCCTTCAGTCCCGAACCCAGCTACCAAATGAAAGCATACTGGTATACTTCGAAGAGATGGCAAAGTTATTTCGTGGAGCTGACCCGGACATGACAGAGCAGAAGAAACTCCGGTACCTTATGCGAGGTGTCAAGGAGCAAATCTTTGCCGGACTGGTTCGCAATCCACCGAGCACGGTCGCAGAGTTTCTGTCGGAGGCAACCACCATGGAAAAGACACTCGATATGCGGTTGCGGCAATACGAGCGTCAACCTTTGGCCATGACTGCGGCAACCACGGACATCAGTAACACCCACATGCTTCGCGAAACCGTACGAGCTATCGTTCGCGAGGAGCTCCAGAAGTTGTTCCCGGCTACGCCGCCTGCGCCAACGGTTACTGCTCTATCCGAGGTTATTCGGGAAGAGGTGTAACAGGCGCTTACAACACCAGCTCTCTTTCAGCCGTCCACAGCCCCACCGCAAATGACATACGCCGCTGTTTCTCGTCGCGCACAACCGCGGCCGACTCGTCTTCAGGAAACCCCGGCCTCTTTTCGGCCGCCGCCACCTGCTCGTCCTGCTCCATCGTATCCCCGTAAAATTGCCATCTGGCGCACTCCCAACTACCGTCCTCTCTGCTATCAGTGCGGTGAGCCGGGCCACCTGTACCGCAACTGCAGGTATCGTCAGATGGGCCTGCCGGGGTTCCCTACAGATGCACCACGTCCGCAGCCTGGGCAGCGACCCAGAGAAATCAACGATTATCTGGCCGAATCTGCCGGTGGGACCCGCAGGTCGCCATCCCCACGTCGTCGGTCTTACGGTGACTTTCGTCGGGGAAGGTCGCCAAGCCCCCGCCAGGAAAACTAAAAGCAGCAACCTTTGAGGGGGAGGTTGCTCACCGACGAAATGTAACAGACCCCCTACGCCGCAACTAGGTGGCCACCCGATGCCACGACCGAATGCCGTCCAGCACCGTGAAACGCCGACTCGACGGGAATGCCACCTGACGTATCGAAATGAACCCGCGCCGCACCGCAGCCGTGACCGAACACCGCGCCGTACCGCTCACACGCCGTCTACGACAGCAAACCTGAGCATTTCCCTCGACGGAACAGACGTCACTGCACTCGTCGACACAGGGGCGGATTACTCTATCCTCAGTGGAAATTTCGCCGCCACTCTGAAAAAGGTCACCACTCCGTGGATGGGCCCACAGATTCGTACAGCCGGGGGTCACTTAGTTACACCGACCGGGACTTGCACATCAAGAGTAGCAGTTCAAGGCGCAACCTACCTGGCAACGTTCGTTATACTCGAACATTGTTCACGTGACGTCATTCTCGGGATGGATTTCTTGACCGAGAATGGAGCGGTCATCGACCTCCAGTCAAAGGCCGTGTGTTTCTCCACAGAGAACGCAATACACAGAGATCCAGACCATCCGATCGCACTTTGCATCCTGGATGACCACGTCACCATCCCACCTCGTTCGAGTATTATGGTTTCTGTCGGCGCCAAGACTGTGCGGAATTTCGAAGGCGTCGCGGAAGGCAACCAGATCTTGCTTTTTGCCAGGAGCCTTGCTGTCGCCAGAGGAGTCGTTAATCTCGTCGACGGAGAAACAGAAGTGCTGATAACCAATTTCGGTGGTGCACACCAACATCTGAACGTGGGAACCGTTGTGGCTCACGTTGATGCCATCTCCCATGTCAGCAGCACACCCAGTATTTCCACAATGTCGTTGTCGCAAGAGCAGAGCCCAGTCACTAGTTTCACGTTCGACGTCAATCCAGCACTCTCCCCGACGCAGCAACAACAAGTTAAAGATCTTCTGCGCTACGGCGACATCTTCTCGGTATCATCGTGTGTTGGACGAACTCACCTAGCGAAGCATCGCATTATTACGGACGATAACGTGCACCCTCTCCGACAGTCCCCCTACCGAGTGTCTCCCGCTGAACGCGACGCTATTGGCCGCCAAGTCAAGGAAATGCTCCGCGACGACGTAATTCGTCCTTCCCGGAGTCCCTGGGCAGCGCCAGACGTCCTTGTGAAGAAGAAAGACGGAACATTGCGGTTCTGTGTAGACTACCGTCGCTTAAACAAAATCACCAAAAAGGATGTCTATCCTCTCCCCCGGATCGACGACGCTCTGGATCGCCTTTGTAGCACTGAACACTTTTCTTCGATGGACCTCAAGTCAGGTTACTGGCAAATTGAGGTCGATGAGCGGGACCGTGAAAAAACAGCTTTTATTACTCCAGATGGCCTGTATGAATTTACGGCCATGCCCTTTGGACTGTGCTCTGCACCGGCAACTTTCCAACGCCTCATGGATACCGTCCTTGCCGATTTAAAATGGCAGACGTGTCTCGTCTATCTTGACGATGTTGTCGTCTTCGCCCCGACTTTCCAGGAGCATCTTCACCGCCTCGAATTGGTCCTACAAGCAATAAGGTCTTCTGGACTCACGCTCAAAAATGAGAAATGCCACTTTGCTTATACAGAGTTGAAGTTCTTAGGGCACGTTGTGAATCAAGCCGGTGTTCAGCCTAATCCTGAAAAAACACCAGCTATTGCCCATTTTCCGCCGCCGCAAGACCTGAACGCTGTCCGCCGTTTTCTTGGATTGTGCGCGTATTACCGTCGCTTCGTGAAAGATTTTGCTCGCATTGCCTAGCCGCTGACGCACCTAACAAGGTCGGACACACCATTTGCATGGGAAGCAGCGCAAGAAAATGCATTCCGCAGCCTTCAAAGCCTCCTGCAGGCGCCTCCCGTTCTGGCTCACTTCGACGTAAACGCCGACACGGAGCTCCATACTGATGCCAGCAACATCGGCTTAGGTGCTGTCCTGGTGCAGATCCAAGCAGGTCAAGAACGGGTCATCGCTTACGCAAGTCGATGTTTGTCACCAGCCGAATCAAACTATTCCGCTACCGAAAAAGAATGCCTTGCCATTGTATGGGCCACTTCGAAATTCCGACCGTACCTTTACGGCAAAAATTTTAAGGTGGTGACCGATCATCATGCCTTATGCTGGCTCGCAAGCCTTAAAGACCCGTCCGCTCATTTCGTCCGATGGAGTCTGCGGCTCCAGGAATACGACATGACTGTCGTGTACAAATCCGGGCGCAAGCACTCTGACGCCGATTGTCTGTCCCGCGCCCCAGTAGATCCTTCTACCGACGCCTGTAATGATGACATCTTACTGACTGCTCTCAGCGCCTCCTGCCTCGCTGACCAACAATGCGCCGACCTCGCACTTCGATACGTAATGGAATTTCTCAACGGCAGCAACACGACCGCCCCACGGGCTTTCAGGCGCGTGTTGCCATCTTTATGCATCCGCAATGGTCTTCTGGTCAAGAAAAATTTCGCTCCAAACAATACGCAATACCTAATCGTCGTACCGCCTAGCCTGCGCAATGAAATCCTCCAAGCCTCCCATGACGAACCCACTTCTGGACATTTGGGCATAGCCCGTACGCTAGCCCGAATCCAAGAGAATTACTACTGGCCTCGTCTCCGTGCTGATGTCACTCACTACGTCAGAACGTGCCGAGCCTGTCAGCGTCGCAAGGTACCGTCAACCAAACAAGCTGGGTTCTTGATGCCCATTAGACCACCCACAAGGCCCTTCCAACGAATAGGAATGGACACGCTGGTCCGTTCCCACGTTCGAACTCTGGCAACAAATGGATAATTGTCGCGACGGACTACCTTACCCGCTATGCAGAAACGTCAGCTCTACTCAGCGGCACCGCTTTAGAAGTCGCTAAGTTCTTCGTGCATCAGATCGTACTCCGCCATGGGGCACCTGAAGTGCTGATCACTGACAGAGGCCCTGCGTTCATGGCTGAGCTGCTGCAGCAGATCTTGGTTTACAGTCATACCGACCACCGCCGAACAACGTCGTACCACCCTCAAACGAACGGGTTGACTGAAAGACTGAACCGAACCCTTTCTGACATGATTTCCATGTACGTCGATATTGAATACAAAACGTGGGGCGAAGTGCTTCCTTATGTCACCTTCGCCTACAATACGGCCATGCAAGAAACAACGCAGATGTCCCCATTCCAACTCGTCTACGGCCGTGCAGTGACGACGATGCTCGACGCAATGTTACCACATCTGGACGACTCTAGCCTTCACACTGATACCTACACGTTCCTGGAACGCGCCGAAGCTGCTCGTCAACTGGCCAAAGTTCGAATTCAGGACCAACAACTTCGAGATGCAGATCGCTACAATCGGCGCCGTCACGACGTCCATTATGCGCCTGGCGACCGTGTGTGGGTGTGGTTCCCCATTCAGCGACTAGGACTGAGCGAAAAACTCCTCCATCGCTACTTCGGACCATACTGCGTGGTCAGGTCATTGGGCGACCTCAACTACGAGGTCATTCCCGACGGATTTCAGAAGTCCCGACGGTCCCCGTGCCCTGAAGTGGTTCACGTGGTCCGCCTGAAGCCTTATCACGATCGGTAGCCTCGCCCACTAACCCCGTTCAGTCCTTCCGACCTCTACACTCACTCCCAGCATCGGGACGATGCTTCTTTTTTCCGGGGAGTAATGACACCGCCCATTCATCGTCGTCGTTCTACTAGAACCACGAGAGCGCGGGATGCGCGCGCCAGCTGGCCTTAGAAAAAGAAGCCGAAGTGTCGGGCTGCGAATGCTCCGCTTTTGGGACTGCTACTGACGTCCGCTGCAGTCACCTACTTTGACGTATCCAACCGAGCTGTACCACCCGTGACAATATCATGCCATCGTTAAGAAAAGAACTGCGGAAAAAAATATCGATGTCAAGAGGTCTAGGACAGGCACGTCCATGATTCTGTTGCGTAGACACGTGCTTAAGAATATCCGATCGAATTGCCCGTCAACGTGTATTATTTAGCTTCATGATAATAAGCAGTATTTAGTTATATAGCGTGTATGTGGTATAAGTGAAGTATATAAAACATTTTACAGCGACCTGTGGAAGAGTTCGAACAAAAGCATTCTCTTATCAGCGGATATCACATCTGAATATTATGGTAAGAATTTTCTCCATATTGTTGACTGTCTACATTGAGCGAACACTCTTCATTTCACTCTGCCGTATATTTTTTAATACAGCGGGGAAAAAATCGCACTGTGCTCGAGTATTCACTCCGACCTTCTGACCACGTTTAGAGCGTATAGACCTACCTCTTTGGTAGTGAGAAAACTCCCCGCCTGGGCAGGTGGCTGTTAGATCAATGATTCGTCTCTGAGGAAGAGCAACCTGGGCCGCACAATTAAGGCCCACCGCTAGGAGCGCCTGCAATTGCAGGGCAGTGTCGCATCGTTTAACCACTGCAGCACCCACTACGCCAGGAGGGGTATGAGGACTCCCATGGATCTGTGATTGCAAAGTAAACAATGTACTTCTGCATACATGAGAATTAACCCCTTAGGATTGAGCTTAAGTGTCCCCTCTAATTTTTAAATGTTGTATTCTGTTCATTTTGCAGCTATTCAGCCTATCCAGCCCCCAGTATGCAAATATTTCATGTGAGAAGGAAATAACCTCAATTATTTAGATATAGCTTCTTTTTTAAAGTAAAAGTGTAGTTTTTATTTGCTTACAAAACCGAACCTTGAATCTAAGAAGTATTCATAATCAATTTGTTTCAGCGGTGCTTATTGTAATTGCGTTATTTTATGGAGTTCAGTGCAAAAGTAACAAAAACCTGGAAATTTTTTTGTTAAGCATGTTGGTATGAGAAGTGAACCATCTAAAGGAGAAACCAAAGCTATATACAAGACAACTTAAGATCAGCAATACGGCTGGTTTCCTGCTATTCACCGCGAATTCACGTCCATATTGGTCGCTCCAATCTTGTGCAGGGAAGCTTTTTCACGCGCTCCACAAATAACCAGACATGATCAAACATGACAGCATCCTGACCGAGAATGTTCTAAATGCACGACCGGGGTAACTAGCATTTACTATGCGGATCCACGAGCTCATTAGCGTGTTCTGTGGGGAACCAAAAACAAGATAGATATGCAAGAAGCCTCGTACCAAGCAGCAATGCACCTTTCAAATCGCATTTATGATGTCAGGCTCAAAATTATCCACACCAAACTTGCGACGAGTTTTTTCTCGACCGCTATTTCCCATTCCACGCACGAAGGCGAATGATTAACAAGCGATCTATTGGTCGATCCAGCCGAAATGCATAGGATTAGGTTTTGGTTCTTCTTTGCATGAAACAACCCATCAGACACATTTTTTTTTCAATCGCTTTTATTGCAGACTTAGTCTTCTTAGTACTTTTTTTACACTGGACTACTTTTCACACTTCGCCCTCTATTCTATGTCCGATCTCAAGTATCCATCGAGACTCAACTCTTGCGATGGCTCGCACTCAACCCCCTGAATATAAGAATGCCATTTTCAATGAAGCGCGCCGCTCTGCTGCCTCCGCTCTTCTGCTCAGATCGCATTTCTTTTCGACCGCCACCTTCCTCTTCAGCCCCCGTTCGGGTGGTTCCCGTGGCAGATATCCTCCGGTTGCGCATTCTTCTGCCCTCGTCACAACTTCCCCCGTCCACGATCCTCTAGGTTCTTCGCATGGAAGCCACCTTGTGGTCTCTTCCTCTACTAGCCTGCACTCTTAGTAATATCCTTGTTAGCGCCGCGGGACGTATACTCGGGTTGGCTTTATTAGAGTCCTCCTTAGAAGCAACTACGAGCGAGAAGCTACGCATGTGAACGCAGCGCTGCCTGGTGATCGTCCTCTAAGCGACTGTTCTGTCGACGCGCCGTAATTATATCACGAGGCGCCCAGAAAGACCGCGGCATGCTTCCGCGAGCCCTGATGTGATCAGTGCTTGCTGCTTTGGGGCTATGTGGAGGAGAAGGAGGCAAGGCACCAAACGCTGAGAAGCAGACGACAGCGCTTTCGCCCGGGCTCGACACTCTTTCCTTGTTTTAAATTCGTGTAAGCGCAGGCGATTACATTTTGCGCGTTTATCGCAGCGGGGGTCTGCATCGCAGTCGGGATGGCCTTTTGTAAAAATTTGTCGAGAATGCCAGTATCAACGAGCCATTTCGTGATGATTGATGCTGGCTTCGTCTTTGTTGTGCTTCTGCCTTGACATCAAAATATGTGCCACGTAGAATTTGTAACAGAAAATGCGAACTGGCGATGCCATCGCACCGTGGTTTTGTCGGCAGACTGAAAAAATGTTTAGCCTCGCTAAGCCTAAGTAACCAAAGCGAAAGCTTGAGAGTTAAGCGTGGTAAAGCTTGGCTAGAGTTGGTTGTTGCCTGGTGGTAATGACTGACGTTTAGTCAAGGTTTAGCAGGCTTAACTTTAAAGCTTTCGCTTTAAAGTTAAGCGAGCTACGTCCACTAGATGATCGGATTCGGCCTGTCGTATTCGCAACCCCTGAGACAAAGACAGTTCACGGGGCGTCTCGCCCGGATAATCCATGATGACTTCTGCCGTTAACC
Organism: Amblyomma americanum; assembly: GCA_030143305.2. NCBI lineage: Eukaryota > Metazoa > Arthropoda > Arachnida > Ixodida > Ixodidae > Amblyomma > Amblyomma americanum. The sequence continues at coordinate 40,260 of JARKHS020006380.1, read as the reverse complement.
TGTCGAGAGCTGTTGCAATCTGTTGGCACCGATTGAGAGGCAGCGGCGGCTATCTAGGCAAAGCGAGTGGACGGCTCCGGTGTATGGCTGCGGTTGAGTGACGTCATGGTTGTCACGTGACTAGGCAGCGGCTAGCGCTCAGTTTCGGCGGCGGCTGAGTGACGTCCCAGCTGTCGCGTGGTCTCTCCTTCGTTCAAGTTGAAACTCGCACACATGGAGAAGAAGCTAGGGGGGGGGGGGGAGTAGAAAAGTAAGCGCATTGTGAGGAGCCCTTTATAAGATCTTTAGGTTTAGGTCTAAATTTATGGGGGTTTAACGTCCCAAAGTGACTAAGGCTATGAGGGACGCCGCAGTAGAGGGCTCCAGAAATTTCGCCCACCTGGGCTTCTTTAACGTGCACTGACATCGCACAGAGCACGGGCCTCTAGCATTTAGTCTTTATCAAAATTCGTAAGACACAGCGTGGTTTGAACCCGTGTTGTTCGGGTCAGCAGCCAAGTGCCATAACCACTGAGCCACCACGGCGGCCATTATAACGCCATTAGGCTGGTGACTGCATTCATTTATTGAGCGTTTGATTTCACTTTCAAGCACTAATTTGTGTTTGCTGGAACAAAAGCACTTGCGCCCAGCCAATTCTTCAACAGGATGGTGTGACAGTCGATCCGCCCGCTTGAGGGCGCCCTGTCATTGCGTGTAGTGCTGTATGAAGCGAGAATAAGCGCATGTTCCAGATGTGCTTATTCTCGCTGGTGTAGCCGCTCCGCGCCTACATAGGGCGCTGTCAAGCAGGCGGGTCGACCGTTACATCATCCTTTTAAATAATTGGCCGAGTGAACAGAGAAAACTGTCTCAGAGAGACACATAGACACACTGAAATACAATGAGAGTGCTTTATTTCACGGGAACTCGCGATAGGCTTTCGTAATCTGCCGGGGTGGCGAGCTGTCTGTGTTACGATGGAAAAGTACGCTGAAAGCATTTTTAATATTTTTATTATTTATATCAGTCGATGCAAGTGGCGAACCGCGAAGGTTTCACGCCTTTCCGTCTTCATTATTTCCTTTCCCCTTTGCACTTTTGCAACAGTCTCTTTGTGTTATAAGAATGCGTTTCGTGCACGCGTGTCGTTCGGCTATGTGATGTTGCTGGTTTGTCATGAGGTTTTAATGATACCACACATGCCGTCATGCAGTAGCAGTATGCTCACACCAGATCAGCGTGTGCTTGGAGGGCATGATCATACCTGTTGGACATATTTCACTGATAAGAAAAGGTTAATCGATGTGCTCAAATTTATGCGTGTGCCGTATTCCGGTAAAGCGAGAGAGGGATATATTTAAATACCCTGGAAGATATTCTGGAAACAAGCAACAGTTTCCGAAGTATTAGTGACCACCCATTTCATATATGGTCAGCGTGATTTATTTAATTGGGATAATTTATTTTACGTTCGTCTTAGTTAGCCTTCATGAATGCACTGAGAGGAAATTTATCCGGGTTTGCACGTAAGTGACGTCCGAAGGAAAAACTCCATTCACCGCCAGACCACTCATAATATTCACATGTGGCCTAAGCCATTCGGTATACGTGGATTTAGCAGCTAGCCCTTTAGAGTATGTGCAGCCTGTGTTCACACTGTGAGCTTTAGAGCGGGAGCAGTCATCAGAAATGGGGCATATTGTCGTAAAGCTGTAGTCGGCTATCAGCGCTGGACAAAACGAACTACCCGCATGTTTTTGTTATACAACATTTCTTTTGCGTCCCAGTGATTAAGATGATAGTGAACGTATAGATAAAATATTTGGTTTATTTGATATGTGGGCCCGCTCAGTTTCATAATTTCTCTTGTGTTCTCATCACCATAGCTTTGTGGCGCTGATAATACAATGTTGCTGGTTTTTATTCTGCCGAGTCAAATTTTACAATTGCAGCATCATAGGTAGCTGATGTTTGTTGTGGGCAATGCATCGAAGAAACAACTGAATAATTGATCCAGAAAAAGTGCAATTTTTTCCCCCTATCTGTATGTGCTGACACTTACTGAAGATGATAACCTCGTAGCGCTCTGAGGTCTGTGACGCTCTGAAGAAGACAAGCTGCCATAGCTGAGATTGGAAACAAAATAAGTTACCATGTTTTGGAGTACTGCCACATTAATTGTGTGTGTTTATGCTATTGTCAGTGATGTGGAGTAAACTTTTTGGTATAGGAAGTATGTTTGTATAGCAAGACGAGGCATGAATATCTAGTGGTAGCCTTATAGCAGTACTAAGTCTCGAATATATCTTCACGTTCATGCTTTGTGAGACATCGATGTAGTTTTTACATTATCAGCTGGTTGGTGCTTATATTTATTGTGTTGCCTAGGTGCTTTTGAACATCCAATGTCTTCATGCCCTGATGCTGCATATTAGCTTTTATCAAAGTAAGCTATCGTACTGCAGCCAGCTCCTTGTAAGTCATTTTGAGGTTGTCTTTCATGGCTATCCCTTTCTATCATTTAATATATTCACAATTATTATGAAGCCACCTCACTGCCCTATTGAATAACCGGATTCATACATTTCCTTGCCTTCTTGGTTTACGGCTTCTCAAACAAAAAAAGCGTGTTTTGAGATCCTGTCCATGAGCACTTTTGTTACAAGAATCGCTTCAAATAAACTGATTTCTCCTGAAACTTTCTGCACCATGCACTCATAAAATAAATATATTACAGCCTGGTATACCTTCCGATTAATCACGACTATATTTGCATGCGTGTGCAACTGCGAGATAGTGTGTACAACCTTATGACCGAGTTTAAAGTCCACATGCGACATTGCACAAATTTTAATACAACATATAGTGATAGGTGAACCTACGTTAATCCCCAGAAGTGCGCCAAAAGTTGCTCAAAAGCTAAGCGTTTCGGCATTCACAGGGTGTTGAATGAACCATAGCTGACAGCATGTAGCCTCAAGTTTTCGTTCTGTTTGTTTGTTCGCGCTGAAAGCTGCTTGGTATTCGGCGTTATCATTTGTTTGTGACGCGAGACGGGACCAGACTTACCTCGAATGATCTCAGGCACGTGCAACTTCTTCCACATTTTTGCTGATTTCTGTAGTTGTTTTGGCGCCTTCTCTCGATACTTCTTTAACAACTTTAAATTGAGCGCAGCATAGAGCGGCAGGCATTCTGTTTGACGACCACTAAGCAATCTTTTTGCTACCGCCGCCACCGAGCCACTCAGCTCTTTGCTTGCGCGAGTGAGCCCAATAAACAGTTTCTTCCGAAAGACCTTTTCGCTGCTTTCCTGAGTGCCGGACTGCCGTCACCACTAAGTGAAAATATTCGCCTTACGCGTCTAAATGAGTCCTTTGTTGCATTGGGTAAATAGTGAGAAATGTCTGGGTAAAGTTGTAGGTTGCTGATTCCTTTTATGGTAATGTCACCTAAAGCAGCGCGTAATTTTGAGCCTCGGGGTAAAATAAATTTGTAGCAACACCGTAGTCACGACTGCAGCTAAACATTCCAACCGGAGAACTACGCTCATCGCGTCTTCAATCATGGCACATTTTTTCTATGTATGCTGAGCTGTAGCTGCTTTGTGTAGATTGCATGCTGCAGTTGACGCAGCTGCACATTTCTGCAAAACGTCGACCTTGAAAGGATGTTTCGCTCTAAGAGGCTGGAACGAATTGTTGGCTGTTGCTATGTATTGTGTGTTCCTTTCAAAAATTGATCGCACTGAGAATAAGGGGAAATTGCACGCCTTCTTTACCGGCCAGTTATGAGTCTTCCACGGGTTTCAGTCCGCACAATACAGAAAGCAAAAGAACATTCACCAAGGGATTTCGACGTTAGTGATTTGAATTCCATTCGGACTGAATTAGCAGAAAGCTCAAAATTAGTTTCAATCACATTTGTTTTCACCTGAACATATAAACATTTTTTCCGATGCCTTTCAACCGAAATTTCTTCGTGGCACCTGGTCCAGAACCGTTTAACCCTACCCTCGACCACTAGTACAGAAGGAGGGAAAACACGAGCTTTTTCGGAGGGCACACAAGTCAACTAATATGGCTTTCCAAAACAAAACCGAGTTTCTTATTGCTCGAACAACGAGCACGGCGCCGAAGCTGCTTTCGCGAGAGCCTGCACCCGCGCTACTTAGGGCGCATCGCTTAAAGTGCGATTGCCAGCGTTGCAGAAGCTAGTTTTTTTCAAGCATGCCTGAATCAGAAATATCATTCGGAAGCGCAGATGGGCAGCCAATAATACCTACAAAAAACGTCGCTCCCCAAGTGTCACATGACAAAGGATTTATTAGTAGTGCAGTTTGTTTCTTCACTATACAGTATTTGCTTAAGCAGTTTAATGAAACTGAGCATATTGGTTCTATTAACTATACAACGGGCTCGTCCATAAATACAAGATGTGTGCAGCATCGTGAACTATTAAAGCTAGGTACGGGGAGAGCGATTTCTCTTAACAATTGAGATCCGTGTTTTTATGGCAGCTCACGTGTGGGAGGTAAGCAATCAATATGGCAAGACATTTGTTTATGAGTCCAGATGCCTCGGCGAAGTCCGCTGAGAAATATAGTGACCGCCATTCGACAATTTGCTTGTCAGCCAGCCGTAAAGCGAGTGATCAGCGTCGACTCACGTTTATAGGGTCAAATAACCCGTTGGATGGAGCCAGAAGCACGTTATATAAAATATCATTGGCTCCATGAGATTGGATGCGCACTAAAGTAAAGAAAGTACTCCTACGTTTCCGTTTCAATCATTCGGGTTGTTGCTTGGGCCTGAAATACAGATGCAAAACCGATAACAATCTCTTTCAGCGTGCCAGTTTGTGTGTTGTGGTAAGAATGGTCGCTTCGCCCCTTGTAGCCCCGGGATCGAACCTTCCTTGTGTTCACTGCTGTGTTTCGTATTATTTACACCGTGTATTTGGAAATGTATGTGTTCACTGTGTTCATTAGCAGGGACACTAGATCGCTAGAGTTCGTCCTAGTAGAAACGTAATTTTTTTCCTTTTAAAATTGCCCTGTGGGCCACGTGAAAGTGGTGCCGCGGAGCCAGAAGACGGCTTCACCATCATCGTCATCATCCTCACTACGTCCACTGCAGGGCAAAGGCCTCTCCCATGTCTCTCCAATTAACCCTGTCCTTTGCCAGCTGTGGCCACCCTATGCCTGCAAACTTCTTAATCTCATCCTCCCACCTAACTTTCTGCCGCCCCTTGCTACGCTTGCCTTCTCGTAGAATTCAGGAAAATGTTGACCATTTTTTACCGCATAAAAAAGACCTTCCCCATCTTCGTCCCTGGATGTGGATTCACTCTCTTCCCCTCTCCCTCTCTTCACTCCCCCCTCGATTTCGCCGGCGCGCCGCGCTGCCTGCAGCTGCTCCGCACCACGTGACTACCACGTGAGCATCAATGGCACCGCCACGGTGGCCATGGCGCCGCCGCGCTGAAGGCTCGAAATGCTTGCGTAATGTAGCTATGGCTATAAAAGAAAAGGAAATGATGAAGAGAATAATTCTGTTTTACAGCGTGTGCATTAGCCACGGAAATGCCAGCGGTGTTCGCATACGAAAACTGCTCCCGCAGGCAAACAATCGGTGAGCGATGAAGTGGGAACAATGAAGGAGAGCGAAGTGTTCCTGTGAAGCCGGAGTCGTTTAACATCTGCTGCTTTCGCAACCGTTTGTTCTTAACGACCGTTGTAAAAGATTGCTCAAAGTAAAATGCCTTTCCCCCTTTATAACGCTTCTATAAGCGCATGATGTTTCATGGCAACAGACGCCCAAGCGATGACGCGTGAATTTCGTTATACATTTTATAACGGGGGACGTTATGAGCGGACTCACAGGGACGATTTCTTTACAACAAAGTCTACGTGTGAGATGTGTTGAACGATTATTTAAAAGACCTTAGTTTCAATTCACGGGATCTCTACTACAACAGATTGTCTTGGAAGCCGCTTTTTGCTTCAGTTTGGCGACTTCAATACTTTGCTCTGCCTCTGTACCTCTGCTGTCTATGTAATTAGTAGTCGTATAATCACCAACTCGTGCTCGACTACAAAAATTGCAAAAGGATGACATTTCATGGTTATCAGGTAGCAATATGAAACTGATTAGCCCAGCTTTATGACTCTCAATTTTTTTTTTTCACAGCGATCTCCAAGTCGTGACGTCGTAACGCCGTTTGCTTTAGAAAATCAAAACGTCACAGAGAACGCATCTAAACAGGACGGACGGTAGCTATTAGTTGTTTATTCCAAGAATACTATCAAGTCGCTACCTTAAACTGCTGTTGCGTAATCATTATTGTTATACACGCGCATTATCTATGCCCCGTAATAAATAGGAGAGCTATTTCGTTTAGAGAGCTACTGATGGTGCCTTTATATCATTTGTTCTGTCTGCTGCTATACAGAGGTCGTTGAAAATGTTCCTGTTTGAATTCATTTTCATTTCCGTCGAGAGTCAGTATTTCTGGAAAACAATGTTAAGAGATTTTTCAAGGCCACTGTTGCCGCGATCAAATGGTTGCTGTGCACAAGCCGATGCGGATTCACTGGTATGGGATGGTCTCGCAGCCGCTCAATTATGGAGCGGCCTGTTTTCCCGATTTTTTTTTTTGCTACTGCTGTCCAACCAACAGGCGTGTAGATTTTCAATGACAAAGTAGTAGGCATTCGTAGGTACACAAGGTGTACCGTGTAGTAATGACCTTAGCTAAAACTGACGTAAAGAAAAGTTCGATTAGTATTGTAATCGGTGTTTTCAATTCCTGTAGTCGGGAGAGGCCACAGCTACTTCTGATATGCCTCTGATATAAAGGGCTAACGTTTTTGGGTTGTATAAACGCAAGACAAGAAAAAAAATTCTGAATTATCAATCACCGAATCCTAAACTCATTAAGAGAGTAATTGCCAGGAATGTCATTAGCGTCTGCTGAGTAATTCACGCCAGCATTTTCTCGCCTGATGCTTGGCGGGCGCTAGGTTTCTTTTGTTAACTGTAATGTCAGTGGCTGAAAGGCTGTTCATTGAAGTGAGAATTTCGAGATGGAAAAACTTTGAAGATCCGCATAAACGAACTCGAAATGCGGCCATGCTACTTCGGGCGCTATATGTTACACCATGTGAAAAGGTGGCGAAAAAAAAGGCGTGTAGAGCTTGGGTCGACCATTGAAGCAGAGGTTGGCGCTATTGTGATTGTGCCCTCTCGTAAATGGCACAGACGGACAGCCAAGTTGCACCAATAACCACGTAATGCAGTTTAAGTCGTGTAAATTTCATATCGACTACAAAATTCCGTTCAGCTGGGGCAAGATACGCGAAGCCCAGTTGCATCAAAATCACTAAACTCCGATTAAGTCACGCAGAGTTGATGTTGTCTACAAAATCCCGCTCAGCTGGGGCAAGTCATAAATGGGCGAACAGGCCGATGCTTGAAGGAGATGCAGAGAAACCGTCGCTTGGTACTAGAATTCGTTTCAGCTTCTGGATGTTTGGCTGATAACTGCAAGAGGAATAATAAATTATGTCAGCGCACCATCTGTAGTTGTGTCAAAGGATAAAGCGGCTAGCATACTGTCCGTGTGTGATTAGGCGCACTAGTGTTATAGAACTCTGATATATTGTGTTTTTCTTTTCAGATAAACTACAGTTGAGGAGTGTGCCGTCGATATGCGTTCCGCTTGGTCTTTTCTCTTTTACTAAATAGCTAGGTCTTAAGACTTTAAAAGATATTTCCCAACTAGCCAGACCTTCTTCCTTAATCAATGCAACGTGTCGGTTTTGTGCACATAAAAAGATAAACTGGTTTCAAAGCTCTAGAAAGGCGGAGTGGTTTTTCTGCAAGAAAACTGCCATTTACTCTTACTCTGTGAAACTAAATTGTATCTTTTCACGAAGGTTCTTTGTGTTGGCGGCGTGTTCCTTCCGCGAATCACGTTTGGGAGAAAGAACTCAAATTAACAGAAGGAAAACAATCCCTTTAGTGCGATTACCTGTTTCTGTCATGGCTGAGGTTCCCGAAATCTGAATTATCCTTAAGTTTATTTTTTTATATGTACAGGTGTTTCCTCTTGAGAAACGTTGCATATTTATCCAATTCAACTTTCAATGCGACAAAGGGAAGCAAATGGGGGGAGGGGCAGTATTAAAAAAGTTTCAGCTATCCTCGCTATTACATGACTTCTAAAACCTGCTGAGCATTCTACATTGCTAAACAAATGTGCAGGAGAGTTGGCGGCCCTAAAGAAAACTCGAAAGGTTATAGTTTTCAAGTGTTTTTTCAAATAATCAGCGAAATTCAGAAAGTGAGATTGTGTGAGATTTTATGACTAGTAGACGTGCGCCGAGGGTGTGCTTTGCCAGCCCAGGCGGCAGTGTTAAATTCCGAAGCCTAGACAGCGCGCAGCGTTAGGAAGAATGATTCGATGCAGAGCACAGGCAGCTACTACTGCAAGTTTAACATATCTGCCAAGTCTAGTGGGGAAAAGGAAGGAATACTGTTTTGTCATGTTCGTCAGGAAATTCCGCGCTCGGTTGACCTTTTTCGATGTGTACACTATGCTCTGAGAGACAAGTTCCTCTTTCTTTTGCTGTACTCTTGCGATGGAGGTCTAAAAGTAAGTCGGAAAAAATTACAGGGCAGCGTTCGAGCACCCGATCACTGGCCTACTATCGTAATACTCAACGCACGACAAAATCAGGGAGATGGCTGGTAACCTTTGGCTCTTCAAAAATCTGCTTTGGTTATTCGAGTCCGTGTTTGTGTCACTCCCCACATTTCTTTACACAGTTATTTGGCTACCGATGACACTCTACATGTTTACAGCCGACGGTTTATATGGTCACGGGTGCAATGCGGCAGCAAACTCAGCTGGATCGGCAGTATTCAGCGCGCACATGCACACAATTCGTCGTCCTCAACTTCCAACAATGGAGCAACACCCATTCCACTGACGCTGTTCGCACAAGGCATGTGGTGTTATCCCCCTTCTCAGAAAAAGAATCGCCCTGATTGTAAACTGACGCAACATAAAATAAAGCGTGAAGGAAGAACACACATAACAAACAGAACAAAGGCAGCATAGGGCCGAACGCATAAACACTGCAGTTAACGTTAATAGTAAGCTGTCGGTCTGCTGACATGCACGGCGTCATTGTGAGCGGCATGGCGCGAAGAGCGGACAGTGCCTTTAGGAAGCGCTTCGTAATCCACGGCACTAACTCGGCAGAGCACCCTGTAGGGGCCACAAAAAGCGACACAAGAACTTTTATGAGCAGCCTCGCGGTCAGATGGGGCAGCACACACAGACCTAGTTTCCTCAATGATATTCGATGTCCCTGTGACGGAGGTTGTAGTGCTGGGCCTCTCGGCTTTGTTGGTGATGAATGCGAAGCGAGGCCAGCCGGCGAGCTCCTTCGGCAAGCTTCGCAAATTCTTCGGCATCCGGGACGTAAGCGTGTGGTACATCTTGTAGGAGCATCGCATCTAACATGGTTGTTACTTCATGGCCATTAACAAGGCTGAAAGGTGTGTGGCCGGTAGCTTCCTGTACAGCGATATTAAAAACAAACGTGACGTAGGGCCGGACATAATGCAAGTTTTCGTGGTCGACCTCTACGTAGATAGAGATCATATCCGTGCGTGTATAGTTTAGGCGTCCTGTGAGTCCATTCGTCTGGAGATGATAGGCGGTCGTCCTGCGGTGAGTGGTGCAACTGAGCCGCAGTATTTCCTGCACTAAATGCACACTAAATGGGGTTCCACACTCCGTGGTAACAGCAGCTGGAGTGCCGCGGCGAAGGCCGATGTTGACAAAAAGCTGAGCTATTTAAGCAGCAGTCCTTAACTGGACGGCCTGTTTATTTCAATAACGCGATAAATAATCCGTAGTGTCCACAATCCACCTATGACTCAGAGATAGAGGAAATGACCCTATTGAGTTCATTCAGACTTGCTTGAAATGGAGCTTTGGGCGGATTGATAGATTAGAGGCAACCGGCAAATTTCAACGGAGGTGTCTTTCTGCGGGGGCAGCAACCAAAGGATTTCACATACCGTCGTATTGCGGCCACAAGCTTGGGCCAGTAGTATTCCTCGCGAATTGATTCCAATGTGCGAGGGAAGCCAATATCCCCAGAAGATGGTTCATCGTGACAAGCGTGCAGGAAGTCGACGCGAAGACGACAGGTACGATGATAAGCTGCATTGGCTGAGAGGCGGCGAAGGTCTGTTAGTACAAGACGCCGTTGCGGAGGAATAAGAGTGCCAGCGCACGCGAGAAACGACGAAGCGGACGTGACGTGCGCCCTTCAAGGTAGTCAAGGTCAGAGTCAGGCAGGCCGGAAGTACGCCAAAGGCAATCGGCGTCTGTGTGTTTTTGGCCGGTTTTGTAGATTACAGCAAAGCGAACTTTTGAAACGCAAAGCTCCACCGACCAAGAGGTCCAAAGAGTCCTTGAGGTTTGCCAACCAATAAAGGGAATAATGGTTACTTACCACCCTGAACGGTCGGCCGCAAAGGTACGGTCAAAATGTAACGAGGGCCAAACCACCACGAGGCATTCGTTTTCCGTGCTGAAATGGTGCTTTTTGGAGCGTGACTGGGTAAAGACGGCGTAGACGTTGACTCGCTCAGCGCCGTACTGCCACTGTACTACGACCGCATCCAGTCCGACATTGCTCGCATGGATGTGAACGTCTGTGGTGGTGGCGTCGCCAAATTGACCTAACAAAACGCGATGATTGCAGACGACCTTGGAGTTCCGCGAATGCATCTTGTTGTTCCTGTCCCCAGACGAAATACACTTCTTCCTTCGTTAGGAGAATTAAGGGCTCAGCGATTTTGAAAAAAAATAGCTACAAAGCCTCGGTAATAACCACAAAGGCCCAAAAATCGACGCAAGGAGCGCTTCTCGGTCGGTGTCGGAAACGCCGCAACAGCGGTAGTCTTTTGAGGGCCAGGGCATCTGCCATTGGAGCTGACCAGCTGGCCTAGAAATTTCAGCTCGTCAAAAGCAAAGTGGCATTTCCCCGGCCTAAGGGACACGCCAGCATAACGGATGGCTTGAACGACCTCCTGAAGGCAGTTGAGTTGATGGTGAAATGCTTTGGAAAGAACAACTACATCATCTAAGTAGACTAGGTACGGCTGACAATTCAGGCCGGAGAGTAAAGTATCCATCATTCTCTCAAATGTGGCCGGTGCAGTGCAGAGGCCGAATGGGAGCACCAAAAATTCATATAAGCCATCTGGAGTTATAAAGGCAGTCTTTTCACGGCCGCGTTCATAAACTTCAATTTGCCAATAACCGCTTCGCAAATCCATGGACGAAAAGTACCGTGCGTGCGAAGGCGATGCAAAGAGTCATCAATGCGGCGAAGAGGATAAACGTCTTTTTGGTCACATTGTTCAGCCATCTATAGCCGACACAGAAACGTAAAGTGCCATCTTTTTTTTTTTTACAAGCACCCCGCGAGATACCCAAGGACTTGTTGAGGGCTGTATGATTCCACCGCAAAAGCATCTGCTCGACCTGCTAGAGAATCGCGTGTCTTTCTGTTAAACACACTCGGTAGCAGTGCTGTCTCGCAGGTCGTTCCGTGTCCTTCGTGATATTCCGATGCTTGGGTGACTCTAGTCTAACCGATTTTGAACGATGCAGAGAAACAGTCGCCGCAAGAACGCAGGACGGCCATAAGGCGCTACTTCTCCGACACCAACAAGTTTTCGTTAACGTTGAGCTTGCCAGTAAGAGGAGGCACCGAATGTGCGACGTCGACGGACCGGCCAGAGAGAGCGGGGCACCTGCTGGGAGCACTAGTCTCTTCTGAATGAGCAGTCGTGTTGTGCTGAAGTACTCTATGGTGTTCCGAACTGAAATTGGCAACGAGCAGTTGAGCAGTTCCTTGATGAAGCATAAGAATACCACGGCGTACACAAATATGTCGCTTAAGGAGCAGGTATACGTTCCCCTCAGCGATGCCCTGAGCGGTACGGCCGTTTTTACAAACAACTTTAATTAACTTCCTGACGCGAGGAAGTAAGCGGACGCCAACATCGTAGATACGTAAAGCCCTGACGGATCATTCATCTTGATCGGCTGGGAGCGCTGCAGTAGTAGGAAAAATAGCTAGAAGCTCCCGGAGGTCAGAACCTGGCCCATATTTGCGAAGGAAGTCAATCCCGAGGGTTCTGACACCACTCTCTCACAACAACGAAGCACGCCGGAAAAGTAGCGTCGCAGATTCCAAGCCGAGCAGTGCATCTTCCAATCGACGTCTCTGAATGACCGCCAGCCGCACAAATTCGTGGCCCGTGCCAAAGTATCATCACTTTTTCAGTTCGGCGGGCCGCACCCTACTCATAACTGATTAATCGACGCCTTTGTTCCCAAGCGCACTCACCGAATGGCCGTCAACACACACGAGCAAGTCGGCGGAAACGAATTCGGTATCGTCAAAGAATTTTGGCGAGGTGCCAGATGTGATATCCCTGAATTTGCGGTGGGCGTTCAGCATAACGAGGACGAAGTGCGTCAGGCGTGAATCCCTGCCGGCACATCCAGCGGTACGAACAGTTGCGATACAGATGTTCCTCCAGCTCTCCTCAATGATAACAGAGGGGGCGGCTGTTGTTAGAGGTCCACCAGATGGCTGTCTTCCGAGTGGGTTGCACTGCTGGGTCGTGGGGTGCATGCCGCGGCGTCTAAAAAGTGATTCTCGGGTGGTTCGGGTTGTGGAGAAAAGCAACAGGGGGGAGCTACAGGATAGCGCAGTGATTCAGCGTAAGACAGGGCGAGAGGGTTTGGACCCGATGGTACTGGTGGCTGCATCACCTGCCGCATCTCATCACGTATAACGTTGGAGACGGCAGCGGGAGGTGCCTGGAGGCGCACAGTCTGAAGTTTTAATTCTTCCCGCACAGCAGGGCGCACAAGCTCCCGGGTGCCATTATCACTGCTCCCACGTGGCAGGTCATGACAATCTACGCCTGAGAGTTGGAGCGTGTGTTCATACTGAAGGCCTTTTGCTGTAGCGCCCATTCCACTGTGGTAGCTTCGCGGACAAATTCATCTATTGCGGTACCCGAACTGTGAGCGAGAGCCGCAAACAGCTGCCCTTTAACTCCGTGCATTAGGTAACAGTAGGAACACAGCCGCATTTTCAGTTGCGGCCATGGTCAGGTCAGCTTGCCGAAAAAGCCGGGTCGTGTCTTCAACGAACATCTTGACGCTCTCGTTGAGCCTCTGTACCTGACACTGAAGGGCCTGATCTGCTTTCTTTTTTCGCTCGGGGCTGCCATAGTCACGCAGGAGCTGACAACGAAATTCCTGTCATGTCATAAGAGTCCACAGTCATAAGGAACCACGTCTTTGCGGAGTCCTGAAAAGCAAAGTACAAGTTCCGCATCTTTCGGTGGCCGTTCCACTCATTGTAGGCGGCGACGCAAGCCATAGCGGTCCAGCCAATCTTCGACTTCCTCAAACTGATCGCCGTGGAAAGACCTTGGTCTTCGTAGCGAGTGAACGACAAACGGGGCAGCAGCAGCTTCAGGAAGGTCACAGGTTTGGGTGGCCGTTTTGACCGGCATTCAATCAGTGGGGCTTAACTGCGGGGCAAACTCGGGTAGAAGGCCTTGCAGGCAGCGGCTGCCCCAGGGGTCGTAGGTTCGGTTGTGTCCCAGGTGCTCTGATCTATTTCGTGCGGGACTAAGCGCGTGGATCATCCTAGCACCTGCACCAATTTGTAATGAGTGAAATATGGAAGCACAACCAGCCGGCGTTGTTGTTGTCCTCTGTTGGAGTGGCACGTATCCATAGAGAGAGATTTTCCAGGGTGCTTTGTGCAGTCAAATGGTACAACGATGGAGCAAAGCCGATGCCACCGACACTGTTCGCAGAAGGCATGATGCAGTATATAGAGACTGTCCTTAATGATTAAATTCCGGCATTTTCGTTTAGAGCTGCGAGTCGGCATGTTCTTTTTTTGAGCACTTTGGCGCGATGTACCCAAAGTTTATTGGGCCACAGTGCCGAGGGTAATCGCGCTTTCAAAATTCAAAAAAAAATGATAGGGTACACGACTCTCAGTTATTAAGGAGCCTAACAGTATTAGTTGAAAAGCTAACTTCTCATTACTAGATAACCAGCCTGTTAAATACCACCTTTTAGCTCTACACTGACGCAATATACCGCTGATAGTGCTATGCTGAAAAAAACGCTGTTCAAACTCAAAAAGCCTGTTTCTAAAAAGTGCAGAAAATCTTTGTTGAAACGCGTTGTATATGGACAAGGAAATAACCATTGCACCAGCATGGCATCTGTTCTTCGCACCTCAGGAGGTCCTATCTCTGAATACTCGCTGCCAGCTTCCCTCGCACCTTGTCTCCGTATCCGCCTGACTGTCGAACTGATGTCGACACGATAAACCACAGTGCTCACGCATGCATCTACTTCGAGGGACCGTCTCCCGTTTTCGTGGCAGCAACCAAATTCATCACTGCTGAAGCGTCAACGCAACAGACCAAGCCTATGAAGGACTTGAAGCTCGTTCCGTCTTCAGCGGGCAAGTGTGGAGCCATTGCATCAAGATGGCTAACGGGCATTCGTTTTTTGCACCACATATCGGTAACCGGCTCTCTCTTTTTGTTAAGAAATGCGACGATAGATTCTTTGTTTCGCTTTATTGCCTAATGGTGTCTTCGGCTTCTCGTTCTTTAGCGCTCGAAAAATAGCAATTTACATGTAATCGGCTGGTTCTTTTCGAGCGCGTCTGACTTGGAGCGCTCTGTGCCAGAGAGCTCCCAGTTGCCCTCACTTTTCCGGCGGAGCAACGGAAGCTCGGGTGGAGATTGCATCACGTGATAGCCACAATTTCTGCTGTTGGGATCCGCGCCAAGCCAGGCCAAGCCAGTTCCGTAACCTGCTACAAAATTTGGCGCCAACGCACGAACCGATCGAGTTACCTCTGCCCCGAAATTGTGTACGGGGCACCGCTGTGCTGAACTTTTTTTTTAACTCTGCTGAGTGCACGCAGTTTCGCAGCATCATGTCGAAGCGGAAGCGCCTAGTGGTGTTAGCGACGCCATCAGATCTTTTATTAGCAGCAAATGACAGCACCGACAGCTGTTCCCACGAAGATGACACTCACATGTATACAGCGAAGTTCAGAGAGTTGTTCACTGTGCCAGCTAAAATATCCTCAAAGTGACAAGTTATATGTACAGGACGGTGCATCATTATTCTGAATCAGAGATAAGCGCCAAGATGCGGCCAATATTGCCAGCTCTAACCTACATGTTCAACACTTCCGCAGGAATTTTCGCCTTCCGCGCAAAGCTTGCTACGAGGCTGTCTCCACGTTCAAGGACTCTAAAATCTATCCTTCAAACAGAAATCACGGTGGCTCACCCGCCAAGACGGTAGGCGAGAACCTTCTTTCGTTTTTTTGGTAAAAGTTTTGAATTTTCACCAGCATGATAATTATGAAATAGTGTTCTTGCTCCACGCGATTTGAATTTAAAACTAGGCACTCTTATCGGGTACGAGATGAATTGCCACCTGAAAACATCTTTATAGCATTCTTTGTCTGCAGCTAGATTTCCTCGGCTGTGTCATTTGCTCGGTTTGTTATGTTTAAAAGTGGTCAAACTATAGCATAATGAGCTGACTAGTTGGTACTGCAGTGGTTAGTACTTTTCGTCGCTCGCACTGCTTTTCTGAAACCAACCAAGTTAAACCGTTCGCACATCGGCCTATAGGGGTTAAATTGTCATTAATAATTCATAAAACGTGCAACGTGCATGAGTAACATTTTTTATAATAGTAATCGCATCACAGCCATCTTAATTCTATGTAGCATTTGCAATGCATCAACATACTCAAGAAAGTGGTATAATAATGGCTTTACTCTTGTTTTTCAGGTATGCAAGTAACAAAGCATCCATGCGAGAGGTTGCAGCACTCTTTAACTAGGCAGAATCAGCACAGATGGCAGTGACAGACAGAGTTCTTCAGTTTCTCTGTCATATAGCATCAGAAGTCATCAACTTTGGAACCGACAAGGATGCCATCGCTAAGGATTTTGAAAAAGAATGTGCACTTACTGTTATATTGAGTAGCACTATGCAAGCGGAGGCAGTATAATTGACAGGCTGGTGAAGGTTGAAGCAGCTCAAAGTATCCAGTGTAGTTAATGTCCCAATTATCTTGCGCAAAAATCCCATTCTAGAGCAGCGCTGATATGCAGACGTTTTCAATGCATCATTTCAGGGCCCCGCTAATAAATTATGTATGAAAAATATTTGCATGCGCCATAGCACAAGGTATCCTCTTTATTTTCTTGATTTTCTCACCTTCTCCAGGTTGCTGGCTTCTCCAGTGTGATATGATGCGTAGACGGTACCTACATAGCCATGCGCTGCTCAAAGAACAAAGTGCGGTCCACATATGGAAACCGGCACGACCAGTTGTCTCTCACTATGCAAGGCATATATGATGCGAATGCAAGATTTGAAGCTGTGTCCACAGGCAGGTCTGGCTCGGTTCAGGTGTCCAAAGATATATGAGACAGATACTGCGCCATTTCCTTTCCCCCAAAACCAATTATTATTAATATTAAAAATTCACGATGCTAGAGTTATAAGGCTATCCTCTATCAGTAATGATCTTCCAAAAATTTATGAAGCAAACAAGTACTATCTGCATGGTGATGCGGCTTATCCTGTGAGGGAGAATTTGCTCACACCATATAGACACTATGGCAACCTGATGGCAGCAAAAACTGCTTACAACAACCGCCACGCAGCCACGAGAGTGAAAATAGAAAGTGCGTTTGGGCTGCTAAAACAGAGGTTTCGGCAACTCAGATACATTCAGCTAACCACGATTGACAAGATCACACAGCCTATAATAGCATGCTGTGTCCTTCACAATGTTTGCATTGATGCTGGAGAGTCTACAGATCATCTGTTACCAGAGGAGTAGGTGGTAGAAAGAGCGCTACTTTTTTCCCAGCACTGAAGGCAAAATCAAGTAGACCATGCGCAATGCAGAGCGAAGCAATGCAGAGGAAAGGGAAGCCGAAGACGTTGTTCGATCTACTGTCGCCTCAGCTCTGTTTCTTTACCTAATGTTGCTTAATTTACCTAGTTTTATTTGAATATTCGAGGACGGCAGCATCTTCAAGGCGGTAGTGTCCCTATGGGAAGAGTACGGCTGCTCCGGCGCCGGCAAGCTTAAAGGGACCACGACAGTCTAAGAAGGCTGGCTCGGAAGAGGCGGTCACGGCTTCCCAGGCTGTGGAGCGACCAGAACATGGAGACGACCACCCGTCCAGCGAGACCTCATCGTTCAGTGGCGATGAGTCAACGATCGTGGACGGTGACGAGTCAATGGCTGATATGGCTGATATGGACAGCGAGGGCTTTAAGTTGGTGAGTCATCGCAAGCAACGAACGGTCGGGATCCCGGTAGTGGTTGAGTCAGCAGAGAAAGGGATTGATTTAAGAGAGAAGAAACCCATCTTACTTTTCACGGCCATTCATTCACTGTTCTGCACGTGAAACGACTTGTGCGTCGTGTGGAGTCTCCAGGAAAAGAATGGGCTGCGAAACCTACCAACTCTATCGTTTTGACATTCGCTCCCAACTCAGAGCGCCCCGAAAAAATTGATCTGGGATTCATAGAACACGCAGTTGCAGATTTCACTGAAGCTCCTCCACGGTGTTTTACACGCCAACGGTTTGGACACGTGGCCAAAGTTTGCACAAAGAACCGATGCTGTAAGCGATGCGGAGGTGACCACGACTTTAAAACCGACAAGGCCGATTTATCTTGTGCCAATTGCGGTGGTGATCATCCAGTGAGTTTCGGAGGCTGGCCCTTCCGTGTGGGCGCTCTGCACCGTCGATTATCCTTTATTGCTGGTCCCAAAACCCAACCGACTGAGATGCCTGTCCCAGGATTAGACGAGTTCCCAGTGTTGGAGTCTGATGTTGTTGCGTTACCCAACAACGTCCCTAAGAGACCTGAGTCCAGCAAGACGCCAAGGTCCATTGCGTGCGAGTCGGTTGTTCGACCTTCAGCAAAAAGTGTCCATGTTCCTGAGCGACCGGATCACAGCCAGACTCGATGGCAAGGGGGCCTCTTATATGCACAAGTGACAAGAAAACCAGCCACTGCGGCCAAGGGTGTGTCCCCGTCGGCCTCTTTTGTCGATGTTGCAAGTGCGTGCGTTGCGCAAAATAAGGAGCTCAAAAATCAAGTTATGTCTGACCTTCTTCATGTTTTGTTTGGGGCCCAGCGTTCACATGTTCCAGCGATGCCGCCTGGTAACCTACTGAACTTCCTACAGCTGGTGCTTTCTTTTGAGTTCCTCTCTTATTACGAATTTAACAGCGAACGTATTGTTGAAAGAGACTTGTGTCCACGATTGACTCGGTCGGAAGCTGGCCTGCCAAGCGGGAGATGTTTGACTTGATATGTTACACAAAAAAACTGCAGCATAAAACCATTTCCTACAGGAAGTGCCGCGCTTTAGATAAGAAGAAAAATTCCACATGTTTCTCTGAGCGTTGCCGATCTTTGCACGCATGGCATTGAGGTAGCGGCTGTCCGAATACAGCTCGGCTTTCGAACCCTTTCTATTGCAACCATGTACGTGTCCCCGCGGAAGAAGGTAGCATTGGATTTGTTTCTACAGCAGCTCTGCGACAGCTGCCGAGCTCCTCGAATCATCCGGGGTGATTTCAACGCCCATCATGCCGTCTGGGGTGAGAGGAACACGGATTCCCGTAAACGCAAACTCGTAGCCGCTATTTACAGTTTAGACCTGCGTGCTCTCAATGAAAAAAACCTCACTTTCTTCCGGCCTCCAGCCCCAGCGACAGCTGTACACCTGGCTCTGCATTCACCATACGTCCGTGTGAGGTCGTCAACAGCGCCTGACCGCATGGGAAGTGATCACTATCCGAGTTTTGTGTTTGCTGCCGACTTTCGAATGCGTGGTCCTAAAATCAGCAATGGGGTCAACTGGTACAAGTGCAGGAAGCCCCTATAACGTGTTTCTGGTGATGTTATTGACAAAATTATTTCTAGTAAACAGGCAACAACTACGCCGGTCACGTTCCCTGATCATTTTCCGGCCCCGGATTTAAAACTCAGGAACCTTTGCGCAGCGAAAACAAGGGCGGAGCGCCAACTCGTGCGGAAGAGGACGATATGGAACTGAAGACGACCTTCAATATGCGGAAGTCCGCCATTAGTCGGCACAGGAACAAACTCTACAGGTCGCAATGGGCCTCATTCTGCGCTTTTTGCCTGTGTTCTCACCGATGACGAGAAAATGGCGAGTTATTGGCAACCTTGCTGGAGAATGTCGCCTTCGAAGCCTTTTGAAGCTCTTGCAATATGCACAGAAAAACCTATTGCATGCTTGGGAGAGGAATTTGCAGACGCACTCGTACGTGCTAATTGTGGAATAGATATATATATACACCGCCTGCTTCCTCCAGGTCTATCATGGACGTCTCGTTCACGCTTCGTGAGCTTCAGACAGCGCTCAGTGGCCTGCGGCGCCGGTGTGCATCAGGTCCCGACGGCATCACCAATAAAATGCTGAATAATCTCCCCCTGCAACTCAGGAAGGAGCTCCTTAACTTCATCAATCGAGTTTGGGATACTGGCGATGTTCCGTCGTCATGAAAGGTGGCACAGGTAGGTCCAGTTCTGAAGCCTGGCAAAGACATGACCGACCTTGCCTCGTATCGCCCTGTGTCATTGACCTCCTGTGTAGCCATGTTGGTGGAGAAGTTGGTAAATGAACGCTTATCGTGGTGGCTTGAGGACAGCAATGCACTGCCAACATGTATGACAGGATTCCGCCGAGGTCTTAGTGCCCAAGATAACGTCTTAGAATTGGTGAGTCACATTGAACACCAGGAAAGGCTTATGGCCCTTCCACCTTAGCCATTTTTCCTTACGTTGGTAAAGCTTACGACAACGTGCTTCAGACCTCAATTCTAAACAGTTCGCAAGGCATGGGCTTACAGGGCTATATGTTAAGATTCATTTACAAGTTTATAAGTTATCGCGCGGTTCGTGTACGGTTAGGGAGTACGTTAAGCACCGAAAGGGTTCTATCACGAGGTGTGTCTCAAGGAAGTGTTCTTTCCCCTACGCTCTTAAACCTCGTAATGGCTGGCATTCCGGATTCGTTGAAAAAAAGTTGCAAGCATGTGCGTATTTCAATATATGGACGACATCTGTACTTGCATTACTTCCTACCAACACAAGCGATTAACCCTGATAGCTCGAAAGGCTCTACTTTCTGCACAAGCTTACTTTCAAGGTGTGGGATTGTCTCTGTGAGTGGAAAAATCCGGCTTTGTTGTGTTTCCTGGTTTAGGAAGACGACAAGCGCGGTTGAAGATAGACCTCGGTCACTCTTGCATCCGTCAATTCAACCACACGCGTTTCCTGGGCGTCAGTATTGACTCCCGTCTGCAGTGGCGAAAAGCTGTGGACGCCATTGTTTCATCTATATCTTCACGCCTCAATGTTATCCGTAGAATTGCACGTGAGCAATGGGGAAACCATCCTTCTTCAATGGTCAAACTTCATGAAGCGCTGGTGGTCAGCCGCATAATGTATCAATTACCTTTAATTTCCCCCTCGGCATCACAACTTGAACGTCTCGAAGTTGTCCACAGAAAGGGCCTAAGAAGAGCCATTGGAGTTCCTGAGGCGGCTGCGAATAAGCCCGTACTTCATGAGCCTCTATCGAAACCTCTTAGCCTTGTCGCTTCTCAGAGACTACTAATGCATCTTGACCGCCTAGAAGAAACGGTAGATGAGCGATCCCTTCTCCGGCGGCTCTGCGAGAGATTTGAGTTGAAGGCTTACTTGGCGCGCAATACTCTTAGTTCTTTAAACCTTAATGTCCGAACGCAAAGGAAGCGGTTGAACCCCCCCGGGTCTTTTCCGACCCTCGACTGTAAGGTCACAATTACCCATGTGAGCGCAAAGCGCAGATCTCCTTTGGCAGCAGCGTGTTCGCTTGTACTTGAACACTTGGAAACATAGTATGCCTGCCATCTTCGTTTTCAAGGATGATTCTGTGGACAAGGTCAAACAAACTAGAGCAGTGGCTTATTGCATTCCTCCTTTGGAGTGTAAGTGGTCCGTACGCTTTACTGCTGTTGTATCTTCCACTACGGCTGAAAGTGTTGCTATTGAGGCGGCTTTAAGGAAGTTAGGGTCCTGTCCAGCTAAACCGGTTGTCATCCTAACTGATGCAAAATCTGCCCTTCAGAGGTTCGTGCTCTTGTTCTTTTGTTCGAACCTGCACGCGATAGCGTTGTCCTTCGGAAAGTCGGGGACGCGCTATGAATACGCGACACGGTGCTGCTTTCATTTTGAAGACGCCCGAAACTGTCAAATTGAGCAGTCGAGCCGTGAGCGCTAGCTTCAAAACGAGGTACATATCTTGGCCGTGTAGATGAACCCCTTTGAATGATGCCACTGAGAAGTGTTTAATCACTGTCCTGTAATAATTTGGAGTTGCCTCGCAATCAGTGCCAAAATATAATGCGACGACTGTTCTTATAGTAAATTACAGCCATTCTTTACAACTGGAAACTTGGGTCAATGAGAAATTTGGCAGCTGTTAACATACTCTTGATTTTTGCCAACAGAGATTCGTGACAAATACACGACGATCATACCGAAAACAAAAACAAATTTGTGTTAGCTCCTCTGTGCGGCTTAACGTTGACATGAACAGGTTTGTCCCAGTCAGCAGCCGAGTTGTTTAACGTCGAGTTACAGAAAGCAACAATTTCATAACACGAAATATTGATTGTTCTTACGCTTGAATACGATTTATTCTTACAAGCAGCCCATTGGCATAACATTCTGTTTGCCCTTCTGTCTAAAAAAAGTATTTCTACTGTATTAAATACAAATGTACTTACCTCGACCGAATGATATCTTCTATCCACTTAATTTTTAGCACACATCCCCGGTGACCACGACCATGAAGTGAAAAATTAGAATTAATTTCTTCAGCAAAGAATGAGAATAAAATGTTCAAAATCACAATAAAGTGAAAGAGCGAGCGTGAGATGGCTGTTTGTTAAAGAAAACAAATCACACCTGTGCATGCATTTATTAATAAATCAACTGTACAAACCTCTCTATGTACAATGAACAGCAATTCAAGTATAGAGAATCCCGAGATAATCTATATAAAAACATAACTTGGGCACAGTACCATCTCCGGCAACTTAGCGGTCTTCCCAGAAAATGTTTCCTCGATATTTAAATATTGGTTATGAGGAGGACGAACGGCATGTTGGATATCGATTGTTGCCGAAATTGGCACGTTCGAAAATATCCCGGTTGCCGTCAAAGCCTTTTGTACTCGGCGGTAAATTATCGATAAAAAACTTATCTTCGCGTCCTGAGAACGAACGTAATAAAACTGCGGACTTTTTTTTTTGCAAATGAATACACACTATGAGGCTTTATTAGCCAACTCCGTACTCAAAAACGAACGCGTGAGGTTTTAAGAGCGCTGAAGTCCTGTGTGCAGTTCGTTATTGACAGTAAAAGAAAATTTACACGAAGTTTTCACGCGTTCAGCGTACCACTGCTTGCCGAGCGACAATCAAAGGCTTATCTCTGAGAGCTTCAGATTAAACCTAGGCATGTATTCTGAAGTTTTTTCGTTTTCCAAACGGTCCTTTTTGGTTATACTCGGTTGGCAGAAGCTCCGCAAGCGGATGCGGCGGCTCGGATGCCGCGAAAAGTGCCAGCAAAACAGGACGGCGGCGCCACACACTGTAGATCACACCAATACCTTCTGAAGAAGAACACGCTTGAAGCGCCCCCTGAATTCGTATGCTGTCCCCGACCTGCACCGCGTTATACAGACCAGCCGCTACGCGCTCCCAAAAGCTTACCTTCAATTTCGGTTCTAATGCATAAAAGACAGCGTTGCACAGGGCGCGATCTTCTGGCTTCTGTTTTTCCGCGTTTTAAGAACCGAAATATAGATGGTTTGTGAAAAATTGTTTGGAACTTCGCAGAGTGCAGCAAATGCTTAGAATGTCTGGGCTAATTTTTGGTTTAAAAATTTAAAAGCTTGTAGTGAGCGGCGTTCAATAGTGACGCTGTGGTCTTCTCTGCTCCCTAAACAGCAGCTCTTTGATGGTTTAAGACCTAAACAAACATGCTTTGAAATGTTCAATGAAGCAGGAAGTGCTTTAAAAAATCTGGAGCTGCCGAAATATAAGTAACTACAGTGCATGGTGTACGGTTGTATTGTACTTTTGCCACCGACTTCGTACAAGCAAGATGTAATAATTCATGTTGTCCTTACTGCTAAACCAATATCTTATGACAATAATGGGATGTGTTTAAATTTTTCGCAGTTTCTTGTCTAACCGTGCAGAAACAGTTTGCATCTCCGGTATCTTATCATAAAAAAAGTTACTACTATAGCTTTTTCTTGATTTCTGTTTCTATTGTACATAATTCATATTCCCAAAAGCCTCGCTCCTTATACTGATTGCAATGTTTGCGCTGACGATACTACATAAATCTTTGGATATGTTAACATCCGAGAGTAAGTTTGCTCTCATTAACGACCATAATTGGTGTTGGAACCGTAGTCTTATCAACCATGCTAAATCAAAGCTCACAGTGTTCACTTTCAGGCACAGAACAACTCAAATCGTTACTTGATCAAACTCTCACTCCATGTGCCCCTGGTATCACTGTGCAGTTTTTGGTGCAGAACTGGATCAATTCCTAAAATTCTGCATACACATACAATAAGCTCAAAAATTATCATACGAGACAACTCTTCTGAAGGCAGGACATTACTTAAGGATACATGTTCTATTTACGCCCTACTACGCCTTCGCTCGTTGTCATTTTCATCGTCACAAACGGTCATTCGCCCATCTTATATTTCTCCTAACGATCCGGCAGCTCCTAGGCCTAACGAGAAAGACCGGTTTGCTGCAAAAGCTGTTCACTTATGAAAAGCATACGGCGCCATTACACTGAAGTTATCGCTGCGTACGTTGAACGGTGTGACATCGAGCGTAAAGTGCAACCGAATGGTTTTGTTTACTGCGCGCAAACGTGCATTCGCCGTTCAAGAACTCTCTATCAGCTGTCGGAGTGGCCTACATCGTGATCGTGTTCAGTGTATCGCGGCATGAAACCGCTCACAATGTGAATGGTCAGTCGACAACATATTATAAACAAAAAACGTAGCATATGGACGGGACTAAGAAGAGCGAAGACAGGACGGTTGCCGCACGGTCGGTCGCCCTTCGTCGTTCCGTGCATATGCTACGTTTTTGTTTATAATATGTCTGACCAGCTGGCCCCTCAATATACTCTGTCAGTCGACAACCCAAGGGTCATATATCGACTCACTTGACATACCAAAGGAGATTTTTCGGCGTCACTTAAGCTTCTTCATAGCCACTGTGCGGGGGCTTTGCGTTGTGCTCCCGAGTTAGCTCGCAAGTTTGTTTTCAGGCGTCAGTGGGCATGCGTGCTCTTTGCGCCATGATAAACCCCTGACAACTTCATCTGAGAAGGCTCCCAACGTATGCACGTCGTCTGCATAAAATTTACACAAAGCGTAACTGCCATCTGCGCTAGGGTCCTATCACAGTAGCAGCTTACGTTTACTGATGTTGCAGACAACAAGTCGTAACGGCGTCTTTCCGGTTTGGTCCGACAGCGAGCGCGCATTATGTTGCAGGTGAGGGCGCGCACAAATGTTTCTCTCCGCTCTTTTTCTCCCTGCAGCTAAACGTAAAACGCAGTGTTGTGGGACTAAGCTAACCGCGTGTTACTTATCATTGGGCGGTTGCAACGGCCACCATCTGTACAAAGCAAAGCCATGTGTAGTTGTGTACATTATTCTCCTTTTTAGGTTCACCTCCGGACGTTGCAGAAAAGATCATATGAAATATTTTCTGTGCTAATTGAAGACCACAGGGGGAATGACGCAGATTTTTAATAGATGTTTATTGTGGCATCTGATACGCAACTAAAAGTGCGGTATAAATATTTTTACATGCTCAATGCATTCACGAAGAGCTGCGGCAACTAAAACGCACTGCCATCTTGCCGGTACTTTGAGTCCCGATCTAAGAGGCAAATTCTTCCGACGCTTTGACCAATTGAGTGTCGCCGAAAACGGCCTCATCAAAGGGGCCCTGAACAACTACTGGCCGTGGTTTAAGCCCGACGCAACCTATGGCCCAGTTTCTTGTCGTGCTAAAGGTTTATTTGGACCATGCGTTTGCTACAGCCGTAGATAGCAATGCAAAACGATGTATATTTACATGTAATCTGTGATGCATGAGTCTTGAACATGATGTACTCTGATGAGGTAGTGCATTTGATGCGACCGCATACTTGAATTAGTGAAGGCGATTAAATACGGAAGGGTTGACGTACAGGGCTCCAGCAGAGCGTCACAATAAAAGTGGTTGTTTAACATTTATCCCTAGTGCTCGGCACCCACCATCGTCCTGAGCATCTTCGGGACATTGATAATAGCTAGGTCAATACCCGAAGGCCAGAATACTAATATAAAGTGGTAAGTTTTTTTAGCAAGAGGTGCACCTGATTTAAGGGATACGGCTTGGTAGAAGTTCACGATTGACATTCGCCACCCTAAAATATTTCGATTGTGCACAAAGGTCACGAGACAACAATCAGTGTATTTTGCCTCCAATACAATACACCCTTTAGAAGTTGGAACAAGCAGACCGCCTCTAGCCAGTCAAGGAAATGCAGTGGTAGATTAGAGAGCATTGTGAGTATGCTAACTGAGAAAAACAAATAAATTCGGCCCGCAATCAGTGCTAGCAAATGTGAGAAAAAGAGTGAAAAGAATGCATACACATAACGTTCTTACCAACTCGTCAATAGACATTGCTTCTGGCAGAGTACCCTGTGGAGGATATTGGAGGGTCGCAGGCCTTCTCTAACGTTAACTGAACGCAAGATTTTGCGACCGTCATTGATTCAAGAGGTAAAATTTAAGGACTAAACACGTGTCTGCGACGTTAGCTGGTCTTAACAAGTCTTCGTTTTTGACTAAGAAATTCGGTTATTGGTAAGCACACAAAACGTAAAAGAAAACATATGGTACAATAAAAGGCAGGTGAGAGCAAAGCTCCTAATCTGACCCATTGCTTTAAACAATATCGAGGTGGGTTCACTACAACTGTCGCAATAACACCATTTCCGCCACGGCTGTGCTGTTTGCAGGAGAAAAAACAGCAGCATATATCATGTGAAAGGCTTTACGGACAAGCAGTAAAAAAAAATTTATGAAGAAAAACGCTAAGGCGCCCGTGTGCTGTGCGATGTCAGTGCACGTTAAAGATCCCCAGGTGGTCGAAATTATTCCGGAGCCCTCCACTACTGCACCTCTTCTTCCTTTCTTCTTTCACTCCTTCCTTTATCCCTACCCTTACGGCGCGGTTCAGGTGTCCAACGATATATGAGACAGATATTGCGCCAATTCCTTTCCCCTCAGAACCAATTATTATTATTATTATTATTATTATTATTATTATTAAGCAGTAAAATAAAATAACAATTGTATTTTAGATTTTTCACCCATATAATATGCGGAAATTTTTTTGAATATTACTGTGTGTCCCAAATTATTTTCTGTGTATTAGTAGAGCCTGAATTGCTTCATTTTCGAAACAAAATGGCGTGGGGTAATATTGAATTTCGAAGCTCACACTCACTGCAATAAAAAGCGTCGCCAAAGCAAAACTACTAATTTTTCTCAGCTCCGCTTATTCACCAAGAGCTTCCAGGCAAAACAAGAAAATTAAAGCGTAGGTTTTTTTCAATGCTGACCGGCTTTACTTCTGGCTTTCCTGATCTCGGGCGATGTTCCGACTTCTCAGCTCCTGTACAGTTAACTCAAGTATCTTCGTACAATTTGAGTTGGAGAAAAGACCTGCAAGAATTGGGCCACGTACTTCTAGCACGCGCTAGTGTACCACGTGCTGTGTTTCAAAGGCCGCTGCACATGGTGTCTGGACAACAGCCAAATGGCAAATTAGCCTTTTGTAGACAATACTGCCAAAATTAGTTGCTCTCGCCATAATGCCAATTTTCCTGCAAGTATCTCAACTAGAACTTATTGTAATGTGTCTCCAGGGGGAATCCTCGATTCCTTAAATGATAGTTTTACCACGTATTGTCGGAGCACGCGCCAAAGAGTGCGTTTTATAGCGGAACCTTACTGTCGGCAGTAAGTACACGAAGATGCGGAATGAAGAGAGCGACGAGCACCGAAAAACGTTATCGCGGACGTCGGGACGGCGAGGTTTGCTTTCCAATAAAGTATCCTGCTATTAAACAAGCTGGCATTTCTCCTTACCCCAAGATGAAGCTCTCAAAAGCAGTGCTGCATTTAGTTTCACAAGCTGATGTTGCTCGCCTATGCCTGAGCTACCAGAAATCCAGAGAACGCTCGGTCACTAGCCCTAATGGCTCTACATGCGCCGAGATAATGCAATTGCCAAACATTCATTTTGCGAGCCATGCTAGGGTCGTCGGTTATGTAGGCGACCGGGGAAAATGCTTATTCGAACATCTCCAGTCGTTTACATCATGCATGCCGATAGCATTTAAGAACACGCAAAAGGGAGAATTAAGTGCTGAGCATAACTCACCTAAGACCGTACTGAACGACGAAGAACTGCAGCTCAAAACCGAGAAAAATGACCCTAGAAGACTAGTTGCACACAAGCGCATTTGTGTCGACTTGCCTGTATGTGTCTTTTTACTGTGTTGCACAACAAGCCTTATATAATGGATTACCAGTTAGCTAGCACACTTACCGTAGTGATTTGATTTCTGCCCATTCGAACCGTTTTAATAGTTTGTCACTGAAACGCGTGTGGGCGATAGAGTGTCAGCAAGATTAGATTTTCGTTTTTTCATCGTAGCGCTACAACTCATCGTCATGAAATAGCCAGCAAGCTCTTAAAGGTGCACTAAAGAGGAATCTGAACTCGTCTTTTAACTGCGGGAATTCGATCAATACGTTCAGAATATTCTTAGAAACTTCAACTTATTGTCCTGCGCGGCCGATTTCGCTAATTTAAATCGGGTTAATCTTCCCGGCTCCCACCTTTTTTTTGAAATCATCCATGAAGGTAAAAGGAGTCCAGCTACGCGTGGAGTGCCCTTCAGCCAGTCTCGTGGCGTCTTCCCTTTAGCTTCTATTTGGCTTTTTAGGTTTCTGTGAATAAATAGCTTCAGTTGCAGACGACGTAGCCGCAAATTAGGCCCGCGGAAATAAAAATACGCGTGCACTCTTTGATTTACAAATAACCCCATCGATGGCAAAGCAGGAAATCGCCACGGGACAGGCTAAAAAGGCACTCCACGCGCTGGTTGTCTCCTACCTTCAGCGTTGAGTTCAAATACAGAAAAAATGCGGAAGCCGAGGCGTTTAATCCGATTGAAATGAAGGAAATCGGCCGCACAGGAGAATAGTTCGAAGTTTCTAAGAATTTTCGGTACGTGTAGATCGAGTTCCCGCTGTAAAAAGACGAGTTCAGATTCCTCTTTAGTGCTCCCTTAACCTTAGATTAATGACTCATGCACTAGCGCCAAAGTACGCACTATATAAAATTGACTCCAGGCAGCGCAATATGGGTCTCATAGGGGGTGCTTTGGCGGTCTGACACCACTAAATCCACTCAATCATTTCTTCTGTATGATATTGAGCGGTAACTATATTTCTTTATTCACTGCGTTTTAAAACGTACCACTATCTAGACGGACTTCCTAAAAACACAGAACTAAGAGGACCTTCAAATTAATTAATTAGCTTCCGTAATAAATATCAATATTTATTAGTTAAATGTTTGTATACCCTTTAGATTTAGTTACAATTTTTTTGTAATTTCTTTAGACAATATGCATCCTTAGGGCTGTCGCAACAAAAAACAACAGATTTTTGTCACGTTCCCCTTAAGATATTAAAATTTGAAAGATTAAAGGAAAAGCAAAGCTGCATTTGTACCGCACCATCTATACCAGCAGGGCATTTGGTACGCTATTAGGACGAAATAGAAACTGTGGTCTTTCCGTCAATATTCGACAAATTTTTGCACCAAATACTGATATCTGTGTGAAAAAAACTTCCTGATGCTAATTTACTATCACTGTGCTTTTTTCTGACATGTTTTCTGACATGTTCCTCAAGCCTTGCTCTCAATCCTAGGTCATGGCGACGCCTTTTCAACTTAACGAGCTGCATACGCTATCTCGTAATATTCATGTAATTAACCGCATTTTAAAGCAATGCTTTAAGGGGCCCGTTCTGCACAAAATGCGGTGCCATCGTGGACAGCGTTATGGGCGAATAATCCCAGGAGAAGCAACCAAATGGCCCACCTAGGTAACGTGACTGGTGGCGACAGCACAACCTGCCACCTTATTGTTAGCAAACTGACTGCACTGGCAAGTGGCAGTTAAAATAATGATAGGCAACTAGGGGAAAGCAACCTCGTTCGCACAAGCCCCACCGTTGTAGTACCCGCCATCGCGGAACAGTGACGCATCGCTCAACCGCTCCACCACTGCACCAGGCGCGGTACGATAACTCATTCCCACGGATGTACCTATGATTATAAATTCCAGAATGAGCAGTTTTTTGATAACCTTATTTATTGCCTACGGGCCTAAGGGGAGTTGGGATGGTAGAAAGAGAAAGAAAAGTGTGGGTGGGTGTTGAAAGAAGCAGAAAAGGTGGGCCGATCTAATAAAGGCGAGGAAGCAGCGGTGATGTAGCCTCTGCGTCCAAGCAATATGCATGTTTTATGAGGACGAATTATCCGGCTGGAGACCCGCTGCTGCCAGGTGGCGAATTCTGGGTGGGCTTCAACAACAGGCAAACCCACAAGCGGTGAATATCAACCTCAATGCCCTGTGAGTTGCAGAGGTAAGGAGGAAGACGAAGACATTGTTCGACCTACTGTCGCCTTTTTTGTCGAAAAAGGTTTTGCTGTGGAAGGACGAAGAACCCGAGGACTGAAGGGTAGCGGCTATGTACCTGGCGGTGTCGCGGTAGCTTGCTCACAATTTACTTCTTCTTGTCTGTGCCTGGTTGCTCGTGTTCTGCGGTGATTGGGCGTGGGACGAAGGCTTAATGTGTACTTCACCCGGCCAGAGGCTTTCCCCTTGGTCGGCACCTCTTCCTCAAGACCAGCTCCCAATTGATCTCTTTTTCCGCAGTGGCGTTTCCAGCATTCCAGTCGCTTTAGTGCCTTCCGATGGAGACGTTATCGGACCGAACAACCCGGAGGCAATATAGGCGGCTCTTAAATTCACATCGAAACACTTCATGCACATTACTGATGTCCGGCAGTTCGGCAGGGTGGTATTTTGTGCAGGTTACCGGATAAGGACTGTATAGAAGACCTGCTGAAGTGTACGTCATTTGCCAACCACCCTGTGAGCGCATTCATTCCGCCTCATCTAGCGTATACAAAGGGCTGAGTCTGAGGGGTCGGCTGTCGATTGAGCCCCATAGAAACGCTTGAGAACCTCTCGTCTGCAGGAGTAATTGGTGTACGTCGAGGCAGCAGAATGGTCGAAGGAGTAAAAATTACTACAGAGGCCGTCATTGCAACGTTTGCAGGAATATTCTACCCATCAGAGATAAAGGTGTGGCCATTGGTATTTCGAGTAGATGCTTTTAACACTCGGCCCCTTCGGTGTCAAAACTGCTGGAGATTTGGCCACAGCGGCAAAGCCTGCAAATCGCCCTTACGTTGCTGTGCATGTGGGGAAGGCCATGGCAGTGAGGGCTGTCCTGAACAGCAGGAGAAATGTTGTTTGTGTAGTGGTGCTCACCCTGCTGGTTCGCCTGACTGTCCTGCACGAGCACAAAAAGTTCAGATGCTCGACATTATGGACAAACGCAGATGCTTGCGGAGAGAAGCATTTGCCGCAGTCATTGAGAGATCCTCAGGCTACTCTAGTGTGGCAGCGAAATGCCCACCCATAATGGATGCCAGTTTGTGCCAGGCTATCTCAGCGGCAGTTGAGAAAGCTCTGGCAAATGCAATGAATCGCATCATAGAAACCGTATTCACGTGCATATAGCACATCATAGCTACCCAGATGCCCAATCTGCTGCAGGTGCCTACCGTTCCGCTATTGCCTTCTTTGGCTTCGGAAGCTGCTCCTTCTTCTGTGATAATCAATGGCGCTCCACAGGGCCAGAAACAAAATTAGAAACAAAAGACGTCTCAGGTCTCTCTTCCGAACAGCGTTATGGACGCATCCTCTATAGACTGTGTGGACATGGAGTTATATATCCGCGCCCAGAGACGATGTGGGTCTCCTTTGAATATTGCAGGTCCATCTTGCGCCCCAGTCGAAGACAAAGAAAAGTAGCGCTTGTCAAAATCCAAAGACCAGGATTCTAGAAAAGGCAGTCGCTGCTGCGGCACTCCCGCCAAGATAGGATTCTTAAATGTACTCCAGTGGAATTGCCGTTCTATATTTTCAGCTTCAAGAGATTTAAATTGCCCATGCAATCAGATTCTACCAGATTTAATTGCATTACAGGAAACATGGATAACTACAGATTTAAATTATATAAAAAATTACCGTCGTTTCCGGCCTGACCGATCATCACGAAGAGGAGGGTTGTTAGTGTTTTCTCCACAAAGTTTTGACAGGCGGCATGCATTTCTTTTCAATACGCGGAGAATGAATATTAATCTTTGCTATTGACCTCAGTGTCCCAGGTCAACAGCCCTTTAAGGTAGCTAATGCATATTTCCCGTCAGGTGTGCATGATACTCGGCCCCTTGATTCACTCGTGTCTAGTAGCCGTTCTCAGGTTTTATTACTTGGTGACTTCCATTCGCACCATGTGACGTGGGGTTTAAAACAGACAGCATTGGTTCTAGACTACTTTATTGGGTTGCTGACAACAACCTGATCTGCAACAATTCCGGATTGCCTACGTTTGTTCGGAGTCAATGCCGCTTTGCCTTGGATTTAACTTTTTCCTCCCCAGTAGTCTATGTTACGTCTTGGGTGCCTGTTGAATGTGCAAAAAAACAGTGATCATCTACCGATTAGTTTCAAGTTTGCGTGTAAATTAGCTCTTTCCAATTGACATCAGCGTACGTTAATTAATTACAGTTGCTTTAAATACAGCCTAAAATCAGCTCTCAAAATCACTTCAGGCCCATGCGCTGAGACAAGTGCCGAATTCAAGGCTACACATCTATAATCAGTACTGAAACATGAAAATCAAAAGTTAAATTTTTGGTCAAGGAAACCAAGGGTGCAATCGCTAACAATCGGTGGAATGCTGAGCCCACGCGTGCATATAGACGACGGAAAGCAGCTTCGAAGAAGCATCTCATAAATGAATGAACAAACATTTGGTTGGATTATAAGTATGTTGCAGCAACATTTAAGCGCACTGTCTCACGCGCAAAGGAGGAGTATAACACAAATCATAATGAATTTCTTTCGTAATCAGAAAATAAACGAGCTTTGTTTAATTTCATGGGGCGCAAAAAGTGATTACACCGGCTGTCAACATTGAATCCCTCCTTCAGCCCCCTACTGACAGCGCCAAGGTCTTAGAGGGCATTGCGTGTGGCCTAGAGCTTCGCTTTACATCTGCTCTACCTTCTCCAGCTATATTCACATGCACCTGAAGTGATTTCACTGAGGTCGCTATGCCTGAGCTGCCGCAAATTGTTATGCGCTCTACCAACGGCTCCTGGCCCCGAGAAGGTCGCTTCATCTGTGATCAAAATTTGTTCAGTGAATATCCTTAACACCTATTAGCTCTAGTTAACCATTCCATTAAAGGTCCTTGGATACCCATGAGTGGCGTCTTGCTAAAATAGTTTCATTGCTTAGAAAACAAGGGCAGGTTTTTACTTTAGACAACATGCACCCTGTTTCATTAACATAGAACGTAGTGAATTTGGTGGAAAGGGTCCTTCCGTGTCATGTCATTCATTTCGGAAAATGCTCTCTTGAATCCATGCGAAATTGGTTTCAGGCCGGGCTGTTCAATTTGGTGTGCTCATACTGACCTACAGATTCGTATTAAATTAGCTCGCAACAGTAAACAGTTTGCTGCGCTCGTCACCTTGGATGTCAGTAAAGCATACGACAGCGTTGAGCACTCGGCTCTGTTACTCAGATTACAGAAACTCAACTTTCGAAGCTATTTTGTAGCCTGGATTTTTGCGTCCTTCGAAAATAGAGAATTTTATTGCTGCCAATATGATGTTTCCTCTAGGAGACTTCAACAGACAAGAGGTGTACAGCAAGGATCAGTTCTCTCACCTGTTCTCTTTAACATTTTTCTAAGCTCAATTCCATGCATTAAAAATGTGAAAAGTTATGTGTACGCCGAAGATATTGCAATGTTTGCATCTGCTGGCGATATTCACACTCTTTATCAAACTGCAAAATTACTGCAATGCTCTGGTTAGGAAGAATTCGCCTGTCCCTTATTGTGAAGAAATGCGCATTGTTAGTATTTGCCGTTTCTGTTCCTGTAAATATGTTCCTGGTCTATAGAAATAACATATTTCTTCAAGTACAGACGGCGAAGTATCTCGGAGTTATATACGATACTACCCTATCCTGGCGTCCAGAGATTGAGTAAGTTCCTGCAAAAGGAGTTCGGGCCATTGGCTACCAGCGTAGGCTTTGTAGTGCTCGGTCAGGCATGAAAAGACATACACTTCTGATGCCTTATAAAATGTGCATCCGCACAATTTTGGAGTTCGGCTATGCATTATTCTCAGGAGCTCCTGCCTATAAATTTCGCCCTTTTATGCTCTTGGAGTGTGAGGCGTTGCGATTCTGTCTGGGGCTTCCAAAATATGTCGCCAATGCTGTTCTGCACCATGAGTCACGAATCCCATCCCTATCTGCTAGGTTTCGCCTTTTAACAGTTCAAACATTTTTAAAGTTGTGCGACTCATCTCTTCCCGCCGCCGGTGTAATATATCTTAGTCAACCTTTAGCCTCTTTTAGTGCCGCCTGGTCTCGTTTGCATACTCCGCAGATATGTTTCGTGCAGTCACTCTATGATCCCATAAACATTCATTTCCCAGATGTATGTCAAATGTATAACAACTCATGTTCTGTCCAGATTGAATTCGATGACATTTTCCCATCTAATGCTAAGCTGCAGCCCTTTCCTCTTCTTCAGGGTTTGTTGCAGGACCACCTAAGGTCCTTTCCCTCTCATATTCTTATTGTTACCGATGCCTCGCAGGATCGCGAAAAGGCAGGTGTGGGAATTTTTTCACCTTCAATGGGTGGTCCTTTTCTCTCCGTATTCCTGTCTTCACTGCAATTTATCTGGATGAATTATTAGCAGTAATCGTAGCCTTACGAAAATTAGAAACTACTGTTTACCAGGTCGTGGTTATGACGAACTGTCGGTCCATTTGCTCTTCATTATCCTATGCCACTGAGTCTCGGGCATTACGGCTCTTTAAGTTCCTGATCCCTGTCCCCTTAAAATCGGTAAGGTTGCTTTGGGTACCGGGGCACTTGGGCTTTCATTTAAATGAGGTTGCAGATTCCTTAGCAAAAGCCTCTCTCTTCGCCCAAATATTGCTTTCCTGCCAACCTGTGCATATACAGCGGAGGTGAGGTTTCGCAGCTACACAATATTTCAGGAATTTGCTGCCTCGGCTCTTACATCATATCCCGCATATTAGCATCTTCTGCATCTTTGAAGAAGCAAAGACTGGCGCTAGCGCAGTCCAGAGGTCTCTTTAAAGCGTTTGCGTTTCCGGCCTCCTCTTGTAAATTTCTGCCTTCACAGATCTGGGCTGGCGGTTTCCCCTTTGTTCTCATTTAGTGCCGAACCAGACACAGTAGATCACTTCCTGCTGTTCTTCCACCGCTTTTCTCATTTGAGGAAGTGTCCTTTGCAAATTCAATTTCATCAACTGGGTTTTCTTGTGTCCTCTGCGGTTGTTCTTTTCGTTGGCGCTTCTTTGCATGAACGAAGGGACAGGAGTGTGCGCTCTGCTGTACAAAATTTACTTCAAGAAACGCAGCGACTCCCATTCTAATTTATTTTTCCCGCTGTCAGTCAGTGCGAAATTGAAACAATACAGACATTGTATATATTTATGCACATTAAGCCATTGTCCCGTCTTCGTTCTCCAACCGCCTGTGTCTTGGCCACTCTCCCGCAGTAGGTACGTGCCAGCATTATTTGAGGCCGACTAACCAGCCAACCTACTACTGTCGGCTCATCTCTGGTTCTTTTTGAAAATTTTCCCTAATTTATCTAGTTTTATTTGGATATTCGAAGACGGCTGCATCTTCAAGGCGGTACTGGCCCTATGGGAAGAGTACGGCTTCTCCGGCGCCGGCAAGCCTAAAGAGACCACGCCAATCTAAGGAGGCTGGCTCGGAAGAGGCGGCCATGGCTTCCCAGGCCGTGGAGCGACCAGAACATAGAGACGACCACCTGTCCAGCGAGACCTCTTCGCTCAGTGGGGTTGAGCCAACGATTGTGGACGGTGACGAGTCAGTGGCCGATATGGCTGACGTGGACAACGAGGGCTTCAACTTAGTGAGTCATCGCAAGCAACAAACGGTCGGGAACGGTCGGTAGTGGTTGAGCCCACAGAGAAAGGGGCTGATTTAAGAAAGAGGAATCACATCTTACTTTTAGCGGCCATTCAGTCACTGTTGGGATCAGTTTTATTTCGTAGTCAGTTCACCATGCAAAGGGCTCTTCAGCTGGATGTCTCGACAGAAGAGCAGGTTTACAAGCTCGTGCAGTGCTCTCAAATTGTTGACATCAATGTTAACGTGCGGTTGCCCCATTCCCACATTAAGAACACCTGTGCTATTAAGCGTGTACCAAAGTGGTATCCAGAAAGCAACCTACTTGATTATTTCAAACCAAAAGGTGTGCTGCACGTGAAACGACTCGTGCGTCGTGTGGAGTCTCCAGGAAATGAATGGGCTGCGAAACCTACCAAATCTATCGTGCTGATATTCACTCCCAACTCAGAGCGCCCCGAAAAAATTGATCTGGGATTCACAAAACACGCCGTTGCCGATTTCGCTGAAGCTCCTCCACGGTGTTTTATAATAATAATTGGTTTTTTGGGGCGCAGTATCTGTCTCATGTATCGTTGGACAACTGAACCGCACCGTAAGAGAAGGGATAAAGGAGGGAGTGAAAGAAGAAAGGAAGAAAGACGTGACGTAGTGGAGGGCTCCGGAATAATTTCGACCACTTGGGGATCTTTAACGTTCACTGACATCGCATAGCCCACGGGCGCTTTTAGCGTTTTGCCTCCATAAAAACGCTGTCGCCGCGCTCGGGTTCGAACCTGGGAACTTCGGATCAGTAGCCGAGCGCCCTAACCACAGAGCCATCGCGGCGGGTCACGGTGTTTTAGATGCCAACGGTTGGGAATGTGGCCAAAGTTTGCACAAAGTATCAACGCTGTAAGCGGTGTGGTGGCACCACGACTTTAAAACCTGCAAGGCCGATTTTGCTTGCATCAATTGCGGTGGTGATCTGCCAGTGAGTTTTGGAGACTGCCCCTTCCGTGTGAGAGCTCTGCACCGTCGATTATCCTTTACTGCTGGTCCCAAAACCCAACCGACTGAGATGCCTGTGCCAGGATTAAACGAGTTCCAGTGTTGGAGTCTGATGTTGTTGCGTTACCCAACAATATCACTAAGAGACCTGAGTCCAGCAAGACGCCAAGGTCTATTGCGTGCGAGTCGGTTGTTTGACCGCCAGCAAAATGGGTCCATGTTCCTGAGCGACCAGATCACAGCCAGACTTGACGGCAAGGGGGAATCTCAGATGCACAAGTGACAAGAAAACCAGCTACTGTGGCCAAGAATGTGTCCCCGTAGGCACCTTTTGTCGATGTTGTGAGTGAGTGCGTTGAGCAAAATAAGGAGCTCAAAAATCAAGGTGTGTCTAACCTTCTTCATATTTAGTTTGGGGCCCCGCGTTCACATGTTCCAGCGATGCCGCCTGGTAACCTGAAGAACTTCCTACAGCTGGTGCTTTCTTTTGTGTTTCTAATTACCACCTTCGCAGCGAACTTACTTTCGATATAATGTGGATTGTGTTCAACATCGTGGATCTAATATCCACCGAAAAGTGCCGTTTATATTGCAATAGAACTGCTCTGGGAATTTAAGTCGGTTATCTGAACTAAAACTATTCTTGAAAGAGACTTGTGCTCCAGTATTGGCCCTGTCGGAAGCTGGCATGCCAAGCGGCAGATGTTTCACTGGATATGTCGCCCATAAAAACTGCAGCATAAAGCCACATCCTCCGGGAATTGCCGCGCTTTAGATAACAAGGGAAATTCCACATGTTTCTCTAAGTGTTACCGATCTCGGCACGGATGACATTCAGGTAGCGGCTGTCAGAATACAGCTGGGCGTTCGAGCCCCTTCTATATCATCTGTGTACGTGTCCCTGCGGAAGAATGTACCAAGGTAGCTGGGCAGCTATGCGACCGCTGCCCAGGTCCTCGAATAAAGTGCGGTGATTTCAACGCCCATCATGCCATCTGAGGTGACATGAACACGGATTCGCGTAAACGCAAACTCGTAGACGTGATTGGAAGTTTTGACCTGTGTGCTGCCAATGACGGAAGCCCCACTTTCTTCCGGCCTCCAGCCTCAGCGACAGCGGTACACCTGACTCTGCATTCATCTGACGTCCATGTGAGGTGGTCAACAGCGCCTGACCACATGTGAAGTGATCAGTATTCGATTTTTGTGTTTGCTGCCGACTTTCGTATGCGTGGTCCTAAAATCAGCAACGTGGTCAACTGGGACAAGTACAGAGAGCACCTATGACGTGTTTATGGTGATGTCATTTAACAAATTATTTCTAGTAAGGTGGCAGCAATTACGATGGCCAAGTTACCTGATCATTTTTCGGCCCCGGAATTAAAACTCGGGAACCTTTGCGCAGCGAGAAGAAGGGCGGAGCGCCAACTCATGCGGAAGGACGACAGGGTCTTGAAGGCGACCTTCAATAGGCTGAGTTCTGCCATTCGACGGCACACGAACAAACTCTACAAGTCGCAATGGGCCTCATTCTGCGCTAGTTTAAGTGTGTTCTCACTAATGACGAGAATACGGCGAGTTATTGGCAGCCTTGCTGGAGAATCTCTTCCTTCGAAGCCTTTTGAAGCTCTTGCAATACGCAAGGAAAAACCTATCGCGTGCTTGGCAGAGGAATTTGCAGACGCACTCGTACGTGCTAATTCTGGAATGGACATATATACACCTCCTGCTTCCTCCAGGTCTATCATGGTCCTCCCGTTCATGCTTCGTGAGCTTCAAACTGCGCTCACTGGCTTGCGGCGCCGGTGTCCTCCAGGTCCCGGCGGCATCACCAACGAAATGCTGCATAACCTGCCCCTGGATCAAAGGAAGGAGCTCCTAAACTTCATCAGTCGAGTTTGGGAGACTGCGATGTTCCTCCGTCATGGATGGTGGCACATGTAGTTCCAAAGACATGCCTGGCAAAGACATGACGGGCCTTGCCTCGTATCGTCCTGTGTCATTGACCTCCTTTGTAGCTAAGTTGATGAAGAAGGTAGGAAATGAACGCTTATCGTGGGGGCTTGAGGGCAGGAAGGCACTTCCAACTTGTATGACAGGAATCCGCCGAGGTCATAGTGCCCAAGATAGCGTCTTAGACTTGATCAGTCACATTGAACACCAGAGAGCTTTCGGCCTTTCTACCTTAGTCATTTTTCTTGATGTTGCGAAAGCTTATGACGACGTGCTTCAGAGCTCAAATCTAAACAGTTTGCAGGGCTTGGGCATACAGGGTTATATGTTAAGATTCATTTACAAGTTTATAGGTGATCGTGCGGTTTGTGTACTGTTAGGGAGTGCCTTAAGCACCGAAAGGATTCTATCACGAGCTGTGCCTCAAATAAGTGTTCTTTCCCCCCGCTTTTTGATGTCGTAATAGCTGGCCTTGCCGATTGGTTGCAAAAAAGTTTCAGGGAAGTGCGTATGTCAATATATGCTGACGACATCTCTATTTGAGTTACTGGCTACCAACACAAGCGATTAACCCTGATAACTCGTCAGGCTCTACTTTCGGCACAAGCTTACCTTAAAGGTATGGGACTGTCTCTATCAGTGCAAAAATCCGGCTTTGTTCTGTTTCCAGGTTTAGGAAGACGTCAAGCCAGGTTTAAGATAGACCTTGGCCACTCTTGCATCCGCCAATTGAACCACACGCGTTTCCTGGGCGTCATTATTGTAGCTCTCCTTTGGCAGCAACGCGTTCGCTCGTACTTGAACATTTGGAAACAGAGTATGCCCGCCATCTTAAAATCTTCACGAATGGTTCTGTGGACAAGGTAACACAAGCTAGCGCAGCGGCTTTTTTACTTTCCTTCTTTGGGCTATGTGCTTTACGGCGGTCGTATCTTCCACAACGGCTGACGGTGTTGCTATTGAGGCGGCTTTACGGAAGTTAGGATCTTGTCGGCCTCAATCTGTTGTCATCCTAATTGATTGAAAATCTGCCCTTCAGAGGTTAGAACGCGGATTCTCTCATGATGCCTTTTCTGCAAGCTATCTACGCTTGGTGCAGAATCTGGACATCAGAGTCTTAACACTATATTTCCAATAGGTGCGCTCTCACATAGGAGTCAGAGCCAATGAGGTGGCAGAGAGCCTCGCCCATAAGTCTCTGACAAGGAATCGATCAAAAAAGTGCCTCAAGATGGAAAAAGTCTCTGCGGGAAAACGATGCCCGATCATTTCAGTACCCTGTGTAGTGCGCCCCACAAGCCATGTGTGACCAAGGGACTGAAAAGATCCCAGGCTACTCTACTACATCGAATTCACACGGCCTCTGCTCGCATTTCTGCCTGGATGCTTAAGACGGGCATGGCATTTATCTCTGCTGTGTTCTTTATGTGGTGCGTGCGGGGATATCGAACATTATATTATGTACTGCCGAGAGTACAACGCGGAAAGGCAAGTGATCTTTGCTTCCTTCAAGATGACAGGAACCTTTCACAGTACAATTCAGCACATTGTCTCCCCGAGAGAAACCTGACATGTACTAGGCAGGCTGTACGCCTTCTTTTAACATTTCTGCAAGACACTGATCTT